>PVJX010008238.1:24103-66788 GCA_004027295.1 Dolichotis patagonum | reverse complement strand
CAGCTCCTGGAGCAGTCTCAGCTCCCCTGCAGGCACTTGGCTCCCTAAATTGAGAGTCGGAAGCTGGGCGTGGAGAACTGGGGCTGGCAGAACCCCCGGAGCACAATCCCCTGTCCTAGGAGGGTGGATATGAGCTCAACCGCTGGCAGTGCTGGTCTTAAGCTCTCCCCAGGCCAGCCCAAATGAGCCCAGAGTCCTTCGCCTCCTGAACGTTCTTCGCCTCCTGAACTGAAAGAAGGCTGCTGGGCATGGTTGACTGAGGCCCTGGAATCTGCTGGGCCCAGTCCAGCATCCCGGTAGCTCCCCAGAAACTCAAACGCTGGGAGCATAGGTCTCCAACTTTCCCCAGGTCACTGGGACTCACCTTGGGCAATCTCTATTCCCCTACAGACTCTTGGCTTCCTTAATTGAGAGGCAGAAGCTGGTCATGGAAAACTGGGGCCGGTGGAACCCCCAGGGCACAATCTCCTGTCCTAGGGGGGTGGATATGAACTCAACCATTGGCATCGCTGGTCTCTCTTTTTTTGTGATCTAGTGGGACTCATCACAGCGATGTGTGGATGATCCATTCTCACAGTCACTCATTTTCAAGCCACTCTTCTCTCATTTCTTTCTGCCATTTTCCAAGAAGTCACAGCTGTCCATCAAGGCCCATAACCTGAGTTGTCCTGCAGGGCCCCTGGGTTGACTTTTTTTATACTAACTTTTTAATAACAAATCAAACAGAGACTGTTTCCAAGTTAGGTTTTCGTAAATACTATTTTGTTCTCATATTTATTTTAAAATGTACTTAAAATATGTCCTGCTGTAAAAAAAAAAAAAACCCAGATTAACAAACAAAAAACAACCCTCCCCACAGATTTCCTCAATCACACAAGAAAAATGGATGCTGTATAGATGAGGTCATAGGGATGGGAGAAATGTCGACCTGTGTAAAGTGATGTGGAATTATTTCTTCACATGTGGGCGTTTCTAAAATGTGTCAGTTTAAATCAGTGATGGCAAACCGTTCAGAGACAAGTGCCCATACTGCAAACCAGAACCCACTTATTTGTTGGAAAGTGCCAACACTGCAGTTAAACCTGAAGTTTTGATTTAGAACAAACAACTCATACATTAGCATCTTTTGTTTTAGAAGAAAAACATAATAATGTATGTGCCATAGTTTCACCACTAGTAGTTTACATGCTAGCTTGACGAAAGGTATTTATTTCAGGTGTTTTTCTTTTATATGTGAATGGTGTGAAGAAATCCTTTTACTTACTTTCTCAGGCCTTTCTATCCGGAGCGTGTGCTGGAAAGCAGACCGCCTTCTTGCAGGGACCCAGGACAGTGAGATATTTGAAGTGATGGTGCGAGAGCGAGACAAGCCAATGCTGATCCTGCAGGGCCACTGTGAGGGGGAGCTCTGGGCTCTGGCCCTGCACCCCAAGAAGCCCCTGGCCGTGACTGGCAGTGACGACCGCTCTGTCAGGTGAGGACCCAGCAGCAGCTACCACTGCCTCCCTGACTTCCTCGGGGTAGCAGATTTCTTCTGCCCAAGTTTGTTACTTAAGAGAAGGATAGACTGCAATAAAGTACCACATGCTTTCCAAATGGGATGTGACGTTTAGCTCAACAGTAGTTGGCGTTTAGCTTGTTGTTATCTTTCTTTGGCACCATTTAAGTCACACAAATGTTCTTAGAACACAAATGAATAAATGAATACTGTTTAGGCTGGCTTCCTGTCCTCCTGGTTCACATGAGCCATGCCCACTCATCTGTGTGAGACTGGATTTCCCGTCTTTTGTGCTTTGCTCTGCAGGGAGCGCAGTCATTTTACCGTGTGTGCCTGGGATACTGCATATTGGACTCAGGGCCTTCTCACTGAGCTGCATCCTCAGCCACCTTCCCCACCTTGTAAAATTTCGAAAGGGGATCTCAATAAGTAGCACAGTTGTACAAGTGAGGCTTGAACTTGCCATCTCCCACCTCGACCTTCTCAGCGCCAGGATTACGGGTGTGCACCACCATGCCACGCTGCCATTTCACTCTTTACTCTTTTTTCTCTCTTACTCTCATTCCTCATCTGAGGAATTTTAAAATTACTTTTAGTTCATAAGTAAACTACCTTTTTTTGGCAAATTCTCAGATGGAATTTGAACACCATCTTCACATCCAAGGAAAAGGCTGGTTTCAGTTGTGTTGGGCCTCCGCAGT
Source organism: Dolichotis patagonum (assembly GCA_004027295.1). NCBI lineage: Eukaryota > Metazoa > Chordata > Mammalia > Rodentia > Caviidae > Dolichotis > Dolichotis patagonum. The sequence continues at coordinate 64,589 of PVJX010008238.1, read as the reverse complement.
TCTTGCTATGAGTCACCTTCTCTTCTCTGAAAGCACAGTATTTGGTAAAATGAGCAGAAAGAGTGTGAATCCAGTGTTCTTATGACTGTTGAAGGAATGAATATATTATTTAAAAGTCTGAGATGAAGACTTATACTTACTCCCGCATTTTTGTGTTTATGATGAGCTTTAAATGTGCTCAACAGCAAATAGAAAACAGTCCTGAGAAGGAGAAGACAAGAATGATTGATCAGTTGATTGATTGATTACTGCTTCTGGGTTTTAACAGCTAAAATAGAACCTTATAGACTAGACCAAAGGTCATTGCTTTTCCCCACTTATCCTGCATATTCATGAATCTAATCAAGGTACAGTCTACACAGTTATCCTTTTTAGTTTCCACCAAGCATGAAAGCTTATTAATCTCACAATCAGTGGAAACAGTGACAGTTGTCTCCTCATGCAGCGTGAATGTTTATCTGGTTTACAATTTTCTTGCTTCCTTCCTTTTAGCTTTTTATATTTTGCTTTTCCAGTGCAGCCATCACAGTGCCACAAAGTTATTCAGATGCCCATATAACTCTATCCATATCCATCCAGAAAGAAGAAATTTAGCTAAAGTCCTTGCAGTTTGCACTTAAGAACTAAATCACATCTCAAAAGTGCAAATCACTGAAGAGTCCTGGCTTCTAGAATCTGTTTTATTCCCCTTAACCATTAATGTGGCTAGAAAATTTTTCAATAAGTTTATTGGTACAATTTAGATATGTATATTGATCACATTCATCATAGATAATTTGTACCTGTATGTGATATATTTTTTCACATTTTTTTATTTTAAAGAGAATAAAACCAAAATGAAACAGAATAAAGCCAATCAAAATGAATCGGTGTAAGTGACACAGGACTTCAAAACAAGATAGTAGGAAATCAACAATGGCTACCATAATGCCTCTTGTTATCGTCAAAATAGCTGCCCATAGCATCAGATGTAATAACATTGTGTATCTGGAATCCTCTTTTTGTTCCCATGCCCCTCCCCTCCCTTCGGCCTCTCTTCCTTTCCTTATTTATAAAGCTTTGCTTCCATTTTATCCATCTTTTCTCCATTTTTTCTTTTCCCTTCCTTTTTTCCCCATCCCTCCTTAGTTCCCCTTTTCTTTTGAATAATTCTTCCTATTTCACAATATCTGTTATACATTTTGTGTGTTATTTATATTTTCAATTTAAAGTGGCTAAAGTTGTATTTTATTTTATTTTTGTACTGGGGATCAAACTCATGACCTCACACTTGCCAACTAGGCGATTATACTGCTGAGCTAAATCCCCAGCCATGCCTAAAATTTTAAATTCAGTTTTACAGTGAACTTTTAAAATTTTATTTATTTGTTTATTTGAGACAAAGGCTTGCCTTGAACTCACTGTGTGGCTTCTGGCTGGCCTTGAACTGTCAGTGATCCTCCCCCTGCCTCAGCCTCTCCTGTGCTGAGATTACATGCTTGTTGCCACGCCTAGTTTAACAGCTGTCATTTCTTGAGACAGATTCGTTTCATGGCTTTAGAGGTAGTCCTGTTTACAAGGAGTGATGGTTTCTTCATCCCTGTAAAGTAAATCTTACATTACTTAAAATAGTGCAGTGCTAAAAATAGTGTGGGGTGATGAATAATGGATAAAGTATTGAGAGAGCGTCAGAGCTTTAGGCTGAAGAGCATAGGCTGCTTGGGGGAGTAACTGCTCACCATACAATTCCCCATGATGAAGAGTGCATCCCATCCCTCCTAAGGGAAAAATGCACTCAGGGAAAGTATCACGTGTGCTTTATTCTTGTCCTTCTAATGCAAAACTCTAGGTTCTCAGTCCCCCTGGCAGGCACTGTTAAATGTCAGGAAAGAGTCTTAAATCCTAACAGAGAGCCGGATACTGTAATTACAATGAATATGGGACCCTTATTTGTACCTTGCAAATATTTTGAAGGGGTTCATTTAGCATAAGGTACCCACTTAGATTGGTTCTAGAGCTGGGAATTTGTGTAGCCGGTTCTGCTAAAAGCCTTGTGTTAGATGCAGTCGCCTTGGATTGCAATTTCCTGTCCAAGTGATAGACATGATTATACATAACTGACAAGGAATCATCCATTTTTCCTTATCTCCGGGGAGGCCAGCAAATGCGTGTTTCAGTTGTGTGCTTAAGTACCACTTACTACAAAGGTTCTCATATCTGTGCCGAACCAACAACAATGGCACTAGGACTTCTGATCCTATAAATGTGTTTAACAACCTATAAAGGACAATTTTTAAAGAGGAGAAGATCTTGTATAAAGTGGCATTTATGTTTTCCTTGTTCTGTGAATCTCAATCTTTGGAAATGTTATTTTGTATTTTCTGCTGGGTTTTTCGAATGATGAAAGTGACCCAAAAATGAATAGAAAACCTTCCCAGGTTCCCTGACAGGCTATGATGCAGGACCCTGGGGCGAAGTTATTCCTACTTTCTTGTTAGCATCAGTGTTCTGAGAAGGCCTTCTTGCCCTGGGGTGACTGAGACTGTGCACAGTTGGTATGGTTTTGTCCTCTGTTTTTGTCCTCAGGCTGTGGAGCCTGGCTGACCATGCCTTGATTGCCCGCTGTAACATGGAAGAGGCAGTTCGAAGTGTGGCCTTCAGTCCTGATGGGTCTCAGTTGGCCCTGGGCATGAAGGATGGGTCTTTCATTGTTCTCCGAGTTAGGTAAGTATGGATACCGGATTTGTATTGAGAAATGCTGTCATGTGAAAAATTAAGATTTTTTCTGGTCCTATTCTGTGCCTGGATCTAAGAAAATACACATTTACTTACAAGTACAAATGTTAGAGACTCTCAGTCCCCTATCTGAAATTCCGTAGTGCAAAGCATTCTTATGTCCAAATTTCTTTGATAATTTCTTTGGTATCAGAGCCTAATTTAGTGAATGAAGATAGAGCTGTTTCTTACCAGGAATAATAACATGTCATGTGATTGGCTACAAAACTATTGTGTTTACTATACAGAGTTGCCCCAGTGCCCATAAGGAGATGTTACATAACATACTATAATGACTCTTTTAAAAACATTCAGTGAATAACAAATTCTCAGGTGTATCTGATCCTACAGGCTTTGTTTTGTTTTGTTTTGTTTGGTACCGGGGATCGAACTCACGACCTTGTGCTTGCCAGGTAGGCGCTTAAGCCACTGAGCTAAATCCCAGGCCCCCTATCCTACAGGCTTTGGATAAGAGCGCTGTGGTTAGGCCAAGAAAAGAGGAAGACAGAATAAAGCAGTACCCATCAGCATTAGAGTTTTAGAGGTGAACTTGAATGAAAGATTTCTTCTACCCATAATTGGTACTAAAATGGAATATTTCCCATTTACTAACATCACATATTATTCCCACTGGACAAAAATTATGACCCACTCTTGTAATTCCTCTGAAGGCATTAGTGCTTTTTTCTTGGCTCACACATTTTGTTATTACAGAAAAGAATTCCAGCTGTAAATTAAACACTGCATGTTTTGCACAGAGAAAAATCTAGATAGCACTGAAGAATGTTCCTGGCACAGTTCATTACACTAAATTCTCATTACCAGCCACGCATAACTCATTAGCAAATTGATGGGCAACGTTTCCTTTGATTAGTGACTTTCCTCTGCCAGGTGATTTATGGTAAGATGGATAATTGCTATATTTCCTTTTGATGCATTTATCAAGACAAAAAACCCACACACACCTATTTTATGACACCCTAGTACATTATCTTGCTAGTAATAAATGATGGCAGTATGAGGGATTATTGTGTAGAAGCAAAAGTTCATTTATGTATTCAGTTTGTTTTGGAGTCAATCAAGTTATCTTTACTGCACAGCCACCTGTCAATCATAATCCTATCTCACAGTTGGGAGGAAAAAACCTTACTGAGCTTTCAAATATAAGCAGAAATTCTTAACAGTATGATCAGAAAAGATGCATAATATTTCAGTGGCACAGTGTATTCATTTTTGACCTCTCATGGTGAAAATTAAATGATTATATAATTGAAAATTTTTTGGACTTGCTTTTTTGTAACAATAAGCATCAAGCCTAACACTCACTTGTTTCTCATTCTAAAAGTTTAAAAAAGGTGGTTTATTTTTATGCTAACCTTATATATTTTGCCTATCTTAAAAACAATTTTAAAAATTCCAATATTTTAAACAAAAACTTTAGGAAAAATAATACATAGTTGAACATGAAAACAAATACGCAGTACAATAAATTTTTATTTTTGAAATTCTGAAATATTTCAAATGTTTATTAATTTTAATAAACTCTCCATATATTTTGAGTATTTCATCTTTCCTCTAAAATTAGTCTTTCAGTTTCTGTAGATTTTCTCTCTCTTTCAAAAAAGTTTTTCTCTGAAAATGTATTTAAAAACATGGCTTGGATTTTTTATTTCTATATTCTCTGTTTATCACTTCGGGTTTTATTCTTGCAGAGATATGACAGAAGTAGTTCATATCAAAGATCGGAAAGAAGTCATTCATGAAATGAAATTTTCTCCAGATGGTTCCTACCTTGCGGTGGGATCCAATGATGGCCCAGTAGATGTCTATGCCGTTGCCCAGAGGTATAAGAAGATTGGAGAATGTAACAAGTCCATCAGTTTCATTACACACATTGACTGGTCCTTGGACAGTAAATACTTGCAAACTAATGATGGTGCTGGAGAACGGTTGTTCTACAAAATGCCATGTAAGTCTTGCATAGTCAAGTTTGTGAAAAGCAAAACTTAGAACCACATGAAGAAAACATAAGAATCTTTTTAACCTCAGGGCAGGGACTATTTTCTGAAATGAGACCCCCAAATCATAAACCCTCAGAAGGTTAATGAATTAAAACACATTAAGTAAAAAATAAGTGCATAACAAAAGAGACCATGAGTGAAATTCAAAGACAAGACAGAATAGGCATAAATCCCTGTGATTGTTATAATGGAAAAAGAATGTACATCTATAATATGTAAAGAATGCCTAAAGGTAAGTGAAAGGAAAAACTACTAAAAAATGCACAAATCTCAAGTGACCAATCCACTTATGAGCTGAGGGATCATGGGAATGATAATTAAAACAAGAGGGGGTACCATTTAGACTGGCAGAAGTCTGTCAGTGTTACATGAAGCAGAGAGGAAATGAAAACTACATACACCACTTGGCAGCACACACGATGCACATGAACAAGTGTGCTTTTTGTAGTGTTTGTAACGGCCAAAAATGACTGTTCCTGAATGATTATCAGTAAGAGGAGACTTTAAATGTGATATATGTAGTCATATATAGAATCCTAGAAAGAATTTAAACTAGAAATACTTGTATCAATAGTATAGATCTCAAAAATACACTCTGAGCAAATGAAGGTTGCTAAATGGTATGTCCAATGTGTGATCATTTACATAAAATTTTAACTTGTGGAAAATTCATTGTATTATTTATAAACACACATATATACTAAAATGTTTTTTAAATGTGTAAGAATTATAAACACCTAATTCAGGGTACTGGTTACCTCTACAGAAGAAAGGAGAAATGAGATTAGGGAGGAATACCTAGTGGATTTTAAGCATCTAACATGTTCTTAAAATTCTGTGATAAAGACAAAATATTGTTGTGTTGCTATGCATACTTCCCTATGCCTGCTATTCCTGTTCTGTATCTTGTCTCTGTACCTTTTCTGTATACTTAAATATTTAATAATGTTTTAAAGTAGACACACTCTGAGATACAGTCAACTTCAAGTGTTTAGCAGTTTATGACTCATTTTTTGTCCTTATCCAAGTTTTCTGCAGTATTTGCTGTTCCTCTTCCTCCTTTGTGCCTGCACTGCGAGTCTCACTGTTATTCTCTGAAAGGCTGCATCTCTAACCTAAATGATGATGATGTGGAATAGGTGTCACATGTGGTTAGTGCTTTGCCGGCCAGGTTCTGCAGTGGGTTTAGCAACCAATGAGGTGTGGCCAAGCAGCAGCTCTGCAGTCAGAACCCAGGCCGAGAGTAGGTGGCTCCATGGTGGGAAAACTGGTTCCTGCCAGAACCAAAAGCAGCAGAGTAGTCTCCCTGCAGCTTTAGGAAGGAGGGACCTTGGGGAGGTAGAAACTGCCACTGAAATCCATTTTGAACTTCTAGCCGACACTTTCATTTGAGTCCTCAAAGAGTTAAAGATGCTTGTCAGCATTTACATTGACTGCTTTAGTCTCAAGACTGTTTTTTTCATAATTGGAATCGCTGCTATGTGACTATTTGGTGAACTGTGCCTGTCAAAATTTTAAAAAGCCACAATTTTTGTGAATACATTGTAACTTTCATAAGAAATTCATCTGACTACACACTAATTTAGTAAATTTAATTATAATGTTTAGTAATGTTTACTTTCTAATACTAAATTAAATATCCCAAAGATAACTTTCCACATGTATTGTATTACTTAATGATTTATAATATAAAAGGAAAATTTTAATGTGAGTCTTGAGCTCAAATATTTGTCTTAAAATTTGTATTTAGAAATTATTTACCATAAAGTCACATGTAACATGTAACTTTATTTTTAAGAGTTTCTAGCCCATCAAATTCATCAGGGAAACATGATTAGATGTGTATTTTTTTTAACATGGGACATTCTCTAAAATAGACCATATACTAGCCCACAGAACATATTTAAGTAAATGCAAAAGAATTGAAATTATCCCATGCATGTTATCAGATCATAGTGCCATGAAACTAGGAATTAACAATAAAAGCAACTGCAAAAACCCCACAAAGTCATGGAAACTAAATAATATACTCTTGAGCAATCAGTAGGTCATGAAGAAAATTAAAGAAGAAATTAAGCAATATCTAAGCAAACAAAAATACAAACACAATTTTCCCAGAATTTGTGGGATGCAATGAAAGCAGTCCTCAGAGGAAAATTTATTGCACTGAGTTCCCACATCAGGAAGACAGAACAAACACAAATAAACAACCTGGTGCTATACCTCAAACATCTAGAAAAAGAAGAGCAAGCCAAGCCCAAAGCCAAAAGAAGGGAGGAAATTATAAAGATCAGAGCAGAAATTAATGCAATAGAGTCTAAGAAAGCAATTCGAAGAATCAATGAGTCAAAGAGTTGGTTCTTTGAAAGAATAAATAAAATTGATAAGCCCCTAGCCAACCTTATTTAAAAAAGAAAAAAAAAACCTCAAATTCATGCAATAAAGAATGAAAAGGATGAAATCACCACAGACTCGGCGGAAATACAGAAGATCATCAACACCTATTTCGAAAACCTCTACTCTCATAGGTTCAACAACACAGAAGAAATGGACAGATTCCTAGAAACATCTGAACTAGCAAAGCTAGGTCAGGAAGATGTAAAACTGTTGAATAACCCAATTTCTATTAATGAAATTGAAAACATAATTAAGTCCTTGCCAAAAAGAAGAGCCCAGGCCCAGATGGATTCACTGTGTAATTCTATAAGAAATACAAAGAAGGCTTAATTCTGACACTCCTCAAACTCTTCAATGAAATCAAAAGGAAAGCAATCTTCCTAAGTCATTTCTGGAAGCAAATATTACTCTAATACCAAAACTTGAGAAAGACCCAACTAAAAAAAAGAACTATAGGCCAATCTCCCTAATGAACATAGATGCAAAAAATTCTCAATAAAATATTAGCAAACAGGATGCAGCAAATCATCAAGAAGATTATACACCATGACCAAGTGGGATCCATCCCAGGAATTCAGGGATGTTTCAACATTCATAAATCAATAAATGTAATCCACTGTATTAATAGAGCCAAAAGTAAGAACCACATGAGAGAGAATTGGAATAGATGTTCTTTACCTCAATATGATAAAGGCCATCTATGACAAACCAACAGCCAACATCATATTAAATGGCCAAAAACTGAAAGTCCTTACCTTAAAATCAGGCACAAGACAAGGATGTCCATTATCACCACTCCTATTCAATATAGTGCTGGAAATCCTAGCCAGAGCAATTAGACAAGAAAGAGAAATAAAAGGAGTAAAGATAGGAAAAGAGGAAGTTAAATTATCATTATTTGCAGATGACATGATACTTTACATAGAAGATCCCCAAAACTCCATTGAAAGACTCCTAGATGTAATAAATTCAGCAATGTAGCTGGATACAAAGTCAATACTCAAAAATCAATAGCCTTCCTATACACTCACAACAAAAGCACTGAGAGATGTGTATGTTTTTATGTCTACTCTCTGTGCTTGATATTATTTCATATATTATTTCTATCATACTCTCTGTGCTTGATATTATTTCTATCATACAGTAGATATGTAACAGATGGTTTGTCACTTGTAACCATCCTGGTATACAATATCACAATTTATGTTATCATTCTACTATTTTTTTCCAGTTTCTTTGCTAGTACTGCTCCAAGTACCTTTGCAAATGGAGTTTGCAGAAATACTGCTCCAGTATTTGCAGAAATGGAGTTTGCAGAAACAGAGTTTTCTCTACTGAGTTACTTCCTTGAATTGTAATTTCCAAAGCAGGAACACTATGCCAGAGATTATGTTCCAACCATGAACTCTCCAGCTCCGTGGGCTTTGTGATGAGTTCTTATGCAATGCTGCTGTAGTCCGGTGGTGCGGGGTGCCAGTTTGACAGTGCCCAAGTAATGTATCTGGACACCTGTGCTCACAGAGTCTTCATTTGAAAATAATATTTATTTTGAAAGGGCAAGTATTAATAAGTGTGCATAATTGTATTGACTTTGTATTTTTAAATGGTGTGTGGCTAAGCATTTCCCACACATTATTGTTTGTGCTTCTTCCCTGTTGTGTGTTCTTAGTGGATACCAAGTTGCTGCTGCTGACAAGTTGCCAGTGGAAACAGGTTTTTGTGCCATACCTTTGGGCACACGCCCGGCACAATCGTCAGGACTGTTTCTCTCAACCAGTTATATTTAATTCAATCATAATTGTATGAGCTCCAGGCCTAAAAGTTTTATTATTTTATCTGTTTATTTATTTATTTGCACAAATGAACTTGAATTTGCATTTGTTTATCACAAGGCCCAGGCTATGCAAATGTAAATCTCAGGGACTTCCAGTACTGCTTCCAAAAGATGAAACAGTACAAGTTGTAGTTTTCACTCGAGGATCCATTGCCTGAAATTTCTTAGGTTCAATTTCAGTTCACACTAATGAGTTTATACACTTCATATATTTATTGAGTTCGAACTTACAGATAATACAATGCATAGACTTTTAAGTACATACTTTGAATTTGATAAATGTGTACACCTCTATAAATACGACTGTATTGGAGATGTACTTTTTTTTTTTGTACTGAAGGTTGAACTCTTGACCTTGCACTTGCCAGGCAGGCACTTATGCCACCAAGCTAAATCCTTAGCCCCCAAGATGTACATTTTTATCAAAGTTCTATTGTTACAGTAGCAATTTAGGTAAAATTCAAAATTTAAGTTATATGATAACTGGCTTAAACTTAGTTTGTTCATGAATCTGGTATACTTTTTTTATTTTACGGAAAAAAGGTAAAACAAAATTTCATAACAAAACAATAGAATAACAATAGATAATAGACAATAGAATAACAATGCATTACATATTGTTATCCTCAAAATAGTTATTCAAGTACAAAAATTTAATGCCCATATCTTGTATTAGAACTTTTAAACTTAAATAATAAAGTCCACTATTTTAAAAACTAATTTATAGTGTGGCTTTTTAAAAAAATCACTTGTAAACATTCTTCAAGTATAAAAAATAGAAGTTCAGGATAAACTTTTTTTTGAATTTTATTTTATTTTAAAAAGGAGTAAATTTAAACACAACAAAACTGAACAGAATGGGACATAAGAAAGCATAAATTTCAAAGCTAGACAACCAGAGATCTTTACTATTGTCATATTGTCTCGTTTTCTTCCAAATGGTTGCCCTTATCTTTGCATATGGAGAGCTCATACTAAATAACATAGCCAATCTTTTCACAAGATGTGTAGTTCACTGGCTCCCTCTTGCTAGGCAGGGGGGAGGGAGAGGGGGACACGGGATGGGGGACAGGACACATGAGATGTCTGATTCTCAGCCCACACGCCGGCAGGATCACAGTCACCCCCAAAGAGGGAAGTAGCTCCTTGTTCCCCCGGCACCCCAAGTCAACCCCACGGTGCAGGTCCCGATGCGCCAAGGTCTCTCCTTTGGGCTGCCGAAAGTCTGCCACACTCTCAGCCGCCCCACAGAGAGGGGAGGAGCTCCTTGTTCTCCTGGCACCCTGAGTCAGCCGCACTGGGCAGGTCCTGAAGTGCCAGGGTCTCTCTCCTCTGGGCTGCCAAAAGTCTGCCACACTCTCAGCTACCCCCAGAGAGCGGGGGAGTTCCCTGTTCTCCGGGCACACCAGTCAACTGCACGGTGCAGGTCCCAATGCGCCAGGGTCTCTCTCCTTCGGGCTGCTGAAAGTTGGCCTCACAGCCGCCCCCCAGAGAGGGGAAGAGCTCTTTGTTCTCCTGGAATCCCGAGTCAACCGCACTGTGTAGGTCCCGATGTGCCAGGGTTTCTCTCCTGCAGGCCGCCGAAAGTCTGCCACACTCTCAGCCACCCCCCAGAGAAGAGGGGAGTAACTTGTTCTCCCAGCACCCTGAGTCAACCGCATGGTGCAGGTCTGGAGGCGCCAGGGTCTCTCCCCTGCAGTCCCCCTAAAGTCCGCCATACTCACCTGCTATTTCTTTCTGATGAGTTGACCATCCCATTTCCAAAGTTCTGAAATGGCCAACAGACCACAGAAAGAATTCTCTTTAGGCTCCGGTTTGAAACCAGCAGCTACAGCAATCTGCTGGCCTTGCTTCAGGGCCACTAAACTTTTTTTTTTAAGGATATTATATTTAGAACAATAATCATTTTCTTTTCCTTTTATATCTGAAGTTTGACTGTGTATTTCTATAAACCCTACCCTACCCCTCAAACATCACAGACTGTCTAAAGTAATGAGCACCTGTAATTTCCTTGACTTATAGTAGTTTTTAAAAATAACAGGTAGATCTAAGAAAATAAAAATGAATAAATTACAATATGTTTACATGTAGCATCACATTGTTTATTATTTCCAGCTGGGAAGCCTTTAACAAGTAAAGAAGAAATTAAAGGGATTCCATGGGCTTCCTGGACATGTGTTAAAGGCCCTGAAGTGAGTGGAATTTGGCCCAAATACACTGAAGTCACTGACGTCAATTCAGTAGATGCAAATTATAACAGCTCAGTGTTGGTGTCTGGAGATGATTTTGGGCTGGTCAAGTTGTTTAAATTTCCTTGTCTCAAGAAAGGTAAGGCAAAAGCAAAACAGTACAACAATTCATTGGATAAAGATTTATTTTGGACTCTCCATAAAGCACAGTGAACCCATTTCCCCTTTGCCTTGTTGTTACTTGCATTAGATGGTGGCAGTTGAGTTTAGCTTGTGATAACTTGTGGGTTACAGTCCTAACTTTACTCCCAAACTTTGTCACGGAATATCTCACTTTGTTTATTACTTTTGAATCACACTTATGTATTGCTAGTCCTTGGAAATGAAAGACACCATTTTATTTATGGCATCCTGTTTTTATTAGTGGTATTTCCATGTACAAAATAGTCATTCTTGATCACTGAAAAGTAAATGGACTCTGACACCAAGCTGTAGTTTCTTCTTTCTAAATGGGAAGTGTAAGGCTATTTCTTTGATTTCTGTTCAATAAACTCTTTCTTTTCTCTTTCAATAATTTTGCATAAAATGTGTTATCAAGATCTACTTTTGCCATCCTAAGATGCATAGTTTTGCAAATTTGAGTGAAAATTTGTTAATACAGTTAATACCATTTTGTGATTTGTAGTTTTCATGTGTCATATTTTAAGCAAATCATGCTCTATTTGCATTGGGTCACTTAATATTCATAACTTAAATTTTATATATTCTATTAAATATTATAATTAAATTCTTTTATGCTTCCCAGCTACTTAAACTTAGGAAAGCAAAGCAGATCTTTTTAGGCATAATTAAAATAAAATCTGAAGGTGACTGTTCTGGGAAAATAACAGCTTATGGCTCTCTTGCTGCAGCATTAATTTTGCAAACCAGATTTGCACAACTGTAACTGGTGAATTTTTTTAAAATTTTATTTTAAAAGGGGGTAAAATTAAACACAACAAAACAGAACAGAACGGGACATAAGAAAGCATAAATTTCAAAGCTAGACAACCAGAGATCTTCACTATCTGTCATATTGTCTCGTTTTCTTCCAAATGGTTGTCCATATCTTTGTACATGGGGAGCTCATACTAAATAACATAGCCAATCTTTTCACAAGATGTGTAGTTCACTGGCTCCCACTTGCTAGGTGGGGGGGGGCACAGGGCGGGGGACAGGACGATGTGAGATGTCTGATTCTCAGCCCACAGGCCGGCAGCATCACAGCTGCCCCCCAAAGAGGAGAGGAGTTCCTTGTTCTCCAGGCACCCTGAGTCAACCTCATGGTGCAGGTCCCAAGGCGCCAGGGTCTCTCCCCTACAGGTCCCCGGAAGTCCGCTATACTCACCTGCTATTTCTTTCTGATGAATTGACCATTCCATTTCCAAAGTTCTGAAATGGCCAACAGACCACAGAAAGAATTCTCTTTAGCTCCTATTTGAAACCAGCAGCTACAGCAATCTGCTGGCCTTGCTTCATGGCCACTGAATTTTTTTTTTTTAACTGGTGAATTTTTGAGAGAGAAGTTGGATTTAAAACCTTTCTTGCCCTCACTTTTTTTGTTGCATTTATTTCATTCTTGAAATTGTATCACTTCAATTAGGTGGCACCTTTAGGCTTTGTAGAATGTTATTAAACTAACTATGTAACCACCCCACCCTCATCTCTCTTTGCAAGTTTAGACGAATCCACAGTCCCTTCTGAGACTCCTCCACTATGCCCTGAACATATTATCTTGTGAAAGCAATCAGCAGGGACATGCTGCTGCCTGAAAACGCTTTCACTTGAACGATTTTTAATTAAGCAAGGAAAAAGATTGGAAAATGTAGTCAGAAAGTCATTTTCAGCTAACTGGCAGTTTAGAAGCAGTGACAATTATGGTACAAAGTGAAACATAAAATGCATAGAAAAATCATCATCACTTACGCTTGACAAAATGGCCATCAGTTTAAAATGCACGCACCACAAAATTACTCCAGTGCCAAATTCAAACTCTGCTGTCTTCCTAATGAACTTCGTGATTAATAAGGCATAGCTTGTTAGACTGAGTGATGCACTTGTAGAGAGCAAGTTAGGCAAGTTAGAAGGTATCTGAGGACTTAGGATGTGGGGGAAACATGACTCAGGTCAGAAGCAGTTCTATTCCACTTTCAGAACTGGGAGCGATGTCACTCCATGACAGTTGGTATCTCCTGCATGTTCCCAAACCCTTTAAGGTAGACTTGGATCTGGAAGATAGCACTGGAAATGTGGATTTACTATTAGAGCTAAGAGGGGCTGAGTAGTACTGTCTGTCAGAGTGAGATACCCATGTGGGACAGTGACCTGGGGACAGGGCCTGTGGGTGAGTAGGGAAGGGACTGCAGAGGGATGGTGTAGGGAGAACAGTCTGCCAAGGTGTATCCATGTCCTCATAGCAAATGGACTGACTTGCTTTTTATGATGCATGGTTCATAAATCTTGCAATTTGCGTTAGAGACTTTCAGGCTTTTATGGTTTTTTGAGCCAAAACTGATGGTGGGGAAGTTAGTACAAGGGTTTAGGAATTATTAATAGTGATAGTAGTTGATGGCACTAGTTTCTCTCTAGCTAAGGCACCAGTAACAAGTATCTCTCCATGTCTCCCAAGGTTTGAACCAGTGAAAGACATATAGCAGCTCACGATCATGAGCAAGTGAGGAAGACTGAGCAAGCTTTATAGTTTTCTGTTGTGATTAAATAAAATGTACAATCAAGCTCCTTTGATGCATTTGAGTTTATATGTACATTTGTATTGTTGCACAGTAATTAGATAAAGGTATTCTGTAGTTAATGAAATTACTAAATTTTTATTATTTTTACCTAGCCAACAGAATTTGTGTTTCTCATTTTGACAGTTTTCAAATCTTTAAATAATTAGAATTAATACTGACAGTTTCCTGCTGCCATTAGATTACATCCTATTTGATCAATGCACAAACACTGGCATGAGGTTAAATCCAAAGTTTTGCTGATGTTACACCCCAATCTTAGCACTCTGACACCGTCCCTGAGGCTCATACTTTACCTGTGTATTCTCTTTCATCTTTTACACACAACCCCACTCACATACATAGTTTCCAACATAATACCCACGATAAGCATTGTGGATATTATAGACCTGAGTTGTGAAACCTGGAACCTTGGAGAGGAGGTATTGGCCTTCCCTGTAGCTTGGAGAGAGCGGCAGGGGTATGTCACGAAGGGCCTTGTAGCCCCTATTAGAGATATACAAGGAAAAACTACAGAGGGACCTAAATGGAGGACTGACATGACTAATTTGAGTCTTTAAAAGAGCACTTTGATATTGCATAAAATAGGTTAGAGAAAGGGAGTCTTCAAGAGGGCTATTGCAAGAATCTTCCTGAGAGATGGTGTGACTAGTAGCAAAGAGAGGTGATATACTTAGGAATAAATTTCAAGGTAGGGATAAGGTCTCATTGCTAAATTGGGAGTAGGACTAGAGGGAAGAAAAGAATCACTGGGGATGATTCTTTAGCAGTCGGATAGCAAGAGGCATCATTTACAGAGATAGGAAAGCCAGAAGAGAAAAGGTTGCCTATTTCATGGAGATAAGACAGTGAAAGAGGAAGGGAGCCCCTCAGTGTGTTTTGGCCATGACAAGTTTGAGGCCCCTATTAGACACCCGAATAGACAAGGTGCATAGGTCATTGGTCCTCCCTGGAGAGCTCAGGGCTAGAGATGAAGTTTGGCAGTCACAGGCACATTGAAAGTTTTTGAAGCCATGGGAAAAAAGCTTGATGAGATGAGATGAGATGAGATGAGATGAGATGAGATGAGATGAGATGAGATGAGATGAGAGGTAATGCCTAAGTCCTCCTAGTGGTGCAGAGAACACAGGAAAGTCTTGGAAGAGATGGATATGGTCTTTATTTGCTAAATATTTGTTAAGTGTTATTCTAGAGGATGGAGATATATCACTAAATAAAGCCAAGACAAATCTGCCCTCATGAAGCTTTTGTTCTACTGAAGGAACAAGTCAAATAAACATGTCTGATGGTGAAAAATGATGTGAAGAAAATAAAGCAAATGACAGGAATGGAGATGCTGGGGAGGGGCAATGGAGTGTCACTATTTTAAACAAGGCAATCAAAGAGGACCTCACGGACAGGGCTTCATTTGACTAGAAATGTGAAGGAGATGAGGAAAGCAGCCATTCTGGGACCCAGGGACGGAGCATTTCAGAGAGAGAGGACAGCATAGACAAGACTTCGGGGCAGACTGTGTCAGGCATTCTGGAGGAATAGCAAAAGAGCCAATCTGCCCAGAGCAGAGTAAGTGATGGAGAAAGAGAGGCTAGAAAATAGGGTCAGAAAGTTAAGGCCTCAATATGAATGTCATATGCTTTGGCAGGTTGTAGTTCCAAGCTACCAAGGCTGTATTTATTTCTGTGTAATAAATCACCCTCTCCCCAAATTTATCAGCTTAATTGCTAAATGAAGAATATTTATGATCTTATAGTTTTGGGGGGAGGGAGTTCAGGGATTGATGAGCAGCTTAGTTGGGCAGTTCTAGTCCAAGGCCACTCATGAGGTCACTGTCATCTGTAGGCTGGACTGAGACCAGACGTGGGGTTTCCCCTCTTGCATGGCTGTTGGCAGGAGGCCTCAGTTCCTTGCTACATGAGGAGCTTCTCCACACTACTTAGTGTCCTTATGACATATACAAGCAAGGAGGAAACTGCAGTGGCTTCGGTAACCCCCTCTAGTGTCACACACGTCTTTTTCCTTTTTCTTGACAGGGCTTCATTTAGAAGAACTGCTACAATTAGAAGGGTTTTCAAAGTGGGGATGGGTGCTTGCTGACATTGTGAAACCTCTCCCTTCTGTGTGGAGTTCCAGGTCCACACAGAAGATGGGCCCTGCTTGTTACACCATGTATTTTTTTTATCCTGCTGTATTCTAAACATACCCTGGAGTCTTTATTGCAATAGTTCAACCCTAAATATAACGTTGTATAGTTTTTCCTATTCATTCGCCACCCATGGCTGGAGTTGACTGAGTGAAACAACCAGTTTTAAAGCATTCCCACAGCTCTAGGTCTGCTTGACCCCAAATAATGGTTTGACTTAGATTTGCACAGAATTGTTTGCTGTTTCGCTATTGTAAAGGACTACCTGTTTTACTTTGCACATAGATAAGAATGGGTAAGATGTTCATTGTTGATCATTTATTTTCAAAATCACTGACGCAGTGAAATGTTCTTTGGAATAGGTTCAGGTGAGTTTGTTGGCTATAGAACTTGAATTTTAAGACCCATCCTCAGATGAATGCATAATGAAATATTTGAGATATCTTTTGGAGCATTTATTATTTGGCATAATATTATAAGACTAAGAATTTTCTAACATATTTAACTCATTTAACTAGAAATGTGCTTTCTTAACTAGTAAGTTTTTTGTTTTGCATAACTAATTTTTTTTCAAAACACAATCTTCACAGGAGCCAAATTCAGAAAATATGTGGGCCATTCTGCACACGTCACAAATGTCCGCTGGTCCCATGACTTTCAGTGGGTGTTAAGCACAGGAGGAGCCGACCACTCGGTTTTCCAGTGGAGGTTTATTCCCGAAGGTGTCAGCAACGATATGCTTGAAACCGCACCCCAGGGTAAAATGAGTTATGACTTTCCAATGTCTGTTTATAGTTCAAGGAATATTTCAAAAATTATTCTGATATCTATGTTAGAGGTAAAGAAAGCCACTTTGAAAAATTCATTACTATAATAAATTTTAATTTAAAAATAAAAATAAACTTTTGAGATTAATTTGATCAGTTAGATAATTTCCTTCAAAGGGTTTTGCTTGTGCCAATTGCAAGTTGAAAACTTAAGGTTTACATGAAAAATAAACATTTAAAGAGAGCATGGAAGCCAATGTATCAGCCTGCGTAAGACAATTATAATGAACAGTGAGCCTTCTCAGCCAGGCTGAGGGTGACAGAGTAACCTTGGGAATGGAAGTTGCCTCCAGAATGGGGTTAAGAGAAGAGTTTGCAATTGGGGCTCATGTGTTCCAGTTCAGTGGCTATGTAGACTTTTTATTAACATCCACTTGATGTCACAAAAAGAGGAGGTAGTCAAGTGAATGACTTCAGTAACTATGTTTTTAGAAGGGCTGGGGAGATAGCTTAGTGGCACAAGTGCCTGCCTGGCAAGTGAAAAGTCCTGAATTTGACTCTCAGTACCAAAACAAACAAACAAACAAATGAAAACAACAACTATGTTCTTAGAAAAGGTACTGCAGAGGTTTTGACCATGGCACCTGTCAGCACTTGGTGGGCTAAAAGAGGATCTTTGCTGAAGGAAGTGGTTAGATTTCCTTTTGCCACTACTTTCTCTTTGGTGAAACTGGCCCTTTTTATGTTTCTCAAAGGGGGTGTAAAACCCAAGGATCCTACAGTCTAATAGAAGAGTAGATTATATTCTGTCTGCCTGAGGAAATATTGTCCCCATTTGTTAGTGCTTCCAGGGTCAAGGTTGGGATTTTAGCCAAAAGATGAAGGGCAAAAATATGTTTTTAAGAACCAATATTAAATGAAAACAATGGTATAATTATAATTTGATTCACTTGGCTAGGATAGAATATACTTTAAATAATATTTTTAACTACTTAGAGTGCTGGAATTTTTGCTTCTTTCTTATGAGTTATATTTTTGCAGAAGGTGGCACTGATTCCTACAGTGAAGAATCTGATTCAGATTTATCTGATGTGCCTGAGTTGGACTCTGATATTGAGCAAGAAACCCAAATCAATTATGACCGCCAGGTTAGTAGCCAGAAAGCAATGAAAATGCATAACCAGAACTTAGGGCTTGTTGACTTTGAACATTGCTCTGAAATGGATGGTGTTTCAGCAGCAGAAAATTAAGGCAAAAATTAGAAAAAATGCTTCTGAATACAGGTTAAAAGTTAAAGCATTCACTTACTTGTATCATTAAAAAAATAAGTGGAAGATGGTTGCAAAATTCTAAAATGGAACATCTAACTTTTTGGCTTTTTGTTTCCTACTGTCATTTCACTTCCTAATTTATAGAAAAATGTACATATAAGCTACGAGTTTTCTCTCTCTCCTCTGTTCTCTGTCCTCTCCCGTCCTCCCTCTTTTCTCTCTCTTTCTGCTCCCTCTTCGTCTCTCCCTCCCCTTCTCTCTCTTTTTCCTCCTCCCTCTCTTCCCCACTCTTTTTCCCTCTCTTCATCATTACAGGTTATGATTTCAGGATGGGTATCCTCAGAACATGGTAGTTTTCATATGACCTGCTATCCTCATTTTCCTCGGAACATAGGCAACCATAATCCATGTAATTAAAGTAAAAGCCCAATTACAGTGTGCATTCTCTCTCGTAAGGGATTGTCTCTAGTCAAAAGTTGTTCAGTTGCTCCCAGTTTGTCTAGAAGTTGACATTTCACTTTGCCACTAAGTGCTAAAGTGAGTGCTAAAACAGTCCTTCAGAAGAAACTGGACACACAACACCTCGTGGTAGTGATAACCACAGGGCTTCCGTTTTCGCTATCATTTGTAAAGTGTGTGAAGTAGGTTCTGTGCATAAACATGGGGTGAATAAGATGCCAGATTTTAGATCTGTCTGCTCTCTGTGCTGTTCAGGGAAATGTACCCCAAAGGCCTGTGTGTCTCTGTGGGTCAGATCCTAACTCTGAAAGGTTAAGTCTCTTGTCCACTTCCGTATGGCCAAGGTGTTCGAATAGGAATGCTGATGTGGACTTCTCTCCAAAGCACACGTTCTATATACCACTTGGTTTGCTTCTATAGAAACACTGAGTTTACTGTTCTTCAGATGGCTACAGTTTTGCCTTTCTAAAATCATCACTCATTGATTCAGTGTTTGAAAAATTGGATTATACAAATTTATGGTTTGGGTCAAGTTCATGATTAAATCAGCTTGACACTAAGTATTAGTAAAAGTAGCATGCAGTACAACTACTAAATAAAAGGATTAAAAAGAAAATTATTTATGTGGTAATATGCAAACACTAAACAATATACCCTTATATCAAGGGCAAATGAAATATAAGCAACATGGACATAAAATTTAGAAAGCAAAGTCATTTTTTTCAGTTGAAATGTTTTTATCTAATAAAATTATGTTAAAAATGAAAAAGCATCACTGTATTGGAACCCATGCCTAGAACATATGCAATCCCCATAGCATCTTATTTTCTATGTTTTCACCTGTGTTTTTCAATGTTTGTTTTATGCTCACAGCATTCCTAAATTATTCCTGAGCTAGGGGATTAGTTTAATTACATTCTACCAGTGGAAAGTAAGGCCCACAGAGATTGTAAGACTGAGCACATAGCAGTAGACATACCCTAGAATTCAGTATTCTAAGGTAAATAATGGATGCCCTGAAGGAAGCACTAGCAATTTACATGAATAATTATATTTGAAAGCTTACCTGATTTTATCTGCAATAGACAAACAAAATAATCAACAGTAAACTCTTCTGGCCTTTTAAAAATGATTTTTGGTCAAATCCTAAACAGGGATTTTTATTATAATAATATTTCATGATGTGTTAATATTTCAAATATAGTTTGATCAAATGAAAATTTTCCTTCATAAAGAGGAGTAATTATTACATTATATTTTGTTTACAATGTGTTAAATTGACAATTCTTGATTTCAGATCATAAAATATGATAAATATTTTGATTTTTGTATAAATCCAAGCTAAACTGTAGGAAATGTTCTCTTGGTAGCAGATTGTAGGCCACAGGCCCGGCCAAGAGAGCGAGCTCGACTCTTGCGGCCTGAGCTGTCAAGATGCACTGGGCCATGAAAGGAAAAGACGCTCAAAGAGCAACTTTAGGGGAAAAAAGACTTATCTTGCAAGTGTCAGAATCATCAAAAGATTTCTTTTACCTTAGAAGAAATTAAATACATTTCATTTTTTAAAAATTTTATTTGTTCATATATAAACCTAATAATATTTTCTGGGTACCAATTACCTAAGAAAATAATAACAAATTAAGGGGAAAGATTGTCCAAAATCCTAGTTACTTAAAAATACTTCACGCTAGTTTTGCTCTTTGAGAGAAAGTAATATTTGACCTCATGTCTTATGTTTTCAGAATGTTCTGTTGAAGCGACGTTTCCCTACAATGTCAAGATACTAATGTTTTGAAACCTGAAAAGGATCTTAGCTGTTTCTGTTTGTACTTTAAGGTTTACAAAGAAGATCTACCTCAGCTGAAGCAACAAAGTAAGGAGAAAAACCATGCAGTGCCCTTCCTCAAACGGGACAAGGCCCCTGAAGACAGCCTAAAGCTGCAGTTCATACACGGGTGGGTGGCCTGTGCTGGGGACCCCGTGAGTCCTCTCATCTCTGCTAAGCTTGTCCCCAGCCTGCTGCTAGGCTCCCAGAGGTTCCCTCTTCCCTCCAGTCTGCGCTCATACCTGTGGCTGTGCTATCGCTGTGACTCTCTGCCCAGTTTCCTAGGCAGCGTGCCTTGGCCTTTAGGCCCTGAGTTTTCATCTGCTTCTGTGTTGGTGGCTGCGCCTGCTGCTTGCTGCTTCTCTCCATCTCCACTGCCTTTTCCTGGGCCCCTGCACAGTGTCTTCTGCAAATACTTCCTCACATATTCCCCAGTTCATTTAGAATTTTGTAAAATTATATGTATTCCTTTGTACATTTAAAGCTGTACGTTTAGATGTTTGAGAAAAACATATCTGATGTGTTATAAATACATCAGTCATTTAAATAAATCAACTGGAACCTGAATGCCATAAATATTTCATCCTAATTATTATCAGTTTTTAAAATATACAAACAAATGCTTCTATCCCCATAGAATATTTTATATCATCCATATTTCTGTTTAGACTCTCAAATCCATTTTAATCCTTCCATAAAGCTTTATGTTTACATATATTTTCATGCTTGAGTCTTTTGTCATTGTATTGTGCCTTCTGAAAGAAAAAAGAACTGTTTTAAATTCAATTTAAATTTCATTTCTTGTGACTGTAGACTCCACCTCTGTCCTTCCAAATAGGGAGGCAGGCACTATGAAAAGCAAGATGGGAAAGGAAAGTCTGTGTGTCTCCAGGCGTGTTCTCAACACATCCATTTTAAGAAGGAGCACATGTAATTGCTGTGGAAACTGATTCCTTTTAAAATGGTCGGTCTCTTAAAAAGCCAACCCATGTCTCAGAGGGCCTCCTACCATGTTTGACATTTCTCTCTTGTCCAACCACGGAGAGAGACACTGGGGGTTCCACTTTATGTGTTCACGCCTACACCTTTGCTTTGTCTCCAACAACTGTTTTATTCATTCACTTTCATTCAACCACATGTGTTGCTTGGACTTGTGCTTCAGTTACAGAGGCTACGA
Source organism: Dolichotis patagonum (assembly GCA_004027295.1). NCBI lineage: Eukaryota > Metazoa > Chordata > Mammalia > Rodentia > Caviidae > Dolichotis > Dolichotis patagonum. Next base: position 42,966 of record PVJX010008238.1, on the reverse strand, counting down.
CTGCAGAAACAATCTATTCTACACACAAACCGGGGAAGTGGTCTACCACATTGCTGCAGTTGCTGTCGTGTACAGCAGGCAACAACACTCCCAGAGGCTGTACCTGGGCCATGATGATGACATTCTCAGCCTCACCATCCATCCAGTGAAGGACTATGTGGCCACTGGACAGGTGTGTGGCTCTCTCTTAAGGTGGGGGATCTAGCCAAAGAGAGAATCTTTGGTCTAGCCAGAGGGTTCATGTTCGAAATCTGACAAATCCTTAGTAGAAATGAACATGAGGCAGGCAGCTGAAGAGTTAGTCAACATTGGGTCAGTTTATAACAGTGGGAGAATCCATCAATGCACTCTAGAACTGTTGGGAAGCCTCTGAGGGATTCTCTCTGAAGCAGTGAAATCTGAATGGAACTAGGTGTGATAGTGAACAATTCCTGAAGGACTGACATTACATATTTCTTCATCACTGCGTACCCAGTACTTAGCACATCCTGATACTAAGTATTACTATTAATAAGCATTTTAAACTATTACAATATCTAGATCATAGTTATTTTTGTAAGATTTGAAGTTGCAAGAATTTGGACTCACTTTATATTTTGCAACCTTGCAAAAAACTCTAAATTATCAAAACTGTTTAGAATCCCTGTATCTTGAATTGAGTCTGCAGTTGAAGAAAAGCTACTCAAACCCAAGACCCTCTAATTTTTCAGTCATCTTGGTGTGTAAAGAGAGCAACACAGTCAATTTAAAAAACAATTTATTAAACTCAGATATATTACCTTGCTGGTAAGATGTCAAAAGTATTCTCAATTTACTCTTTTCCTCAATATGTAGATTACATTTTTATTCAGGTTTATTTTAATTGAAGACATTTAGATCATTGTTCATATCTACGTGTCAAATTCCAAAAAAGGGGTTTTGATATTATTCGAAAGGGTAACATAAGACAGCTGACATATAGATGGTAGCTTTCAAGTGGAGTTCATGAGATCCCTGGGTGAGCGATCATGAGTGAAATCTTCCCCCAGAAATGTGCATTTTTGGGGGGAAAGATTCATAGCTTTGATACTGCTTATAAAAGGATCATAATCTCCTAAAAGGTAAGAACCATGGGGTTATATACTTACTTGCTGTCCTTCCAGCTGCAAACTAGAGACCACTACTCTAGGTTAGCTGGCCTTAGTAGGTTTTATAAGTAATTGATCCTCCCTCTGTCTTTTCACTTGCACTTATTATTATTATTATTATTTGGTCTGTATTATAATCAGTTGGTGCTTGGGGGTTGCCTGGATTCTGCTCAGTTATGTGTATGGCCTTGTCTCTAGTTTTGCTATACCCAGAAGGAAAACCACCTTACTATTAAAATTTTCTTTGTTGTATGCTTCAGCTTAATGACAGATTGTCAAGCTGTACAAATTTTCTCAGGGTGTAAGGAAGGGCCAGCCCTTTTAGATATGGGTAAAATAATTGAAGTGAGTAAAAGAACTCTGTAGACAGTGCCATGACAACACACAGGTGACTTCTTGACTGAGAAGTGGAATCTTGTGTAACACTGAGAAGATAAGAGAAAGGTTCAAGTAACTGACAAAAAAGCAGCACAGTGGACAGTTGAAATGCAGTCTTGAGGTTCCCTTAGCTGAGAGCCATGAGCCGGGCCAGGCTCTACTGTAACTCAACTCAATGCCATGACAAGACTCTTATATGCTTAATACTTTCTTTTTCTCATCTGGAAAATAACAAGCTTGGACTAGATTATTTCCAATGATCTTCCCATTCCCCAATAATATGGAATAGTAATACTCTATGGAACCAAATCATTATTATAATTCATAAATAGTTAATAATGCTCATCCTTTAAGGTTGGAAGAGATGCTGCTATTCATGTGTGGGACACACAAACTCTGAAATGCTTGTCACTGCTAAAAGGACAACATCAGAGAGGAGTGTGTGCACTTGATTTTTCAGGTAAGCACTAATTTCTGCTAGAGTCATTGACACATGAGTCTTTGTTTACACTTGATCTTAGCAAAAAGGCCAAGAAGCGATTGATTTTAATTTTTTAAACATCCTCCTACCTAATTGGGTTCTGTTTTTAATAAAGGAAACTCTTTGTATGTCAGCTACCCAATCTGAGGCTGGGAATTATATGTGAATACCTCACCAAAAAAATCTAGTCTTTAGGTTACATGTTTTTTTTTTTTTCTTGTCTTCCTCATTTCCTCTGCTAAGTCATTACCCAGGGCTCACATCGAGTTCTGTATTTTCTTGAGTGATTTGAAATCCAGAGCAGCTGTTGGTATTGAAAGTCTTAGTTGAAGACGTCTGGCAGTGACTCAGAGGATCGATTTCCATTCCAAATGAGTGCAAGCCCATCACTCCATTAGAAACATAAAATTAAAATGTAAAGAACTAGACAGAAAACCACAAGTCATCTGCAAAGGGCCACTTTGTAACATTGTGTTTTGTAAATAAATTACACTTTGAAAAATAGAACTGAAGCTTTCCTCTCCATTTAAAATTTGAGCACAGTGCTATAAAAATACTAACTTATGAATGTAATTTTTCTTTAGAGTAAATTTTCTTCATACTGGAGCTGGAGAATGAGGGTCCATCATGAAAGATGATATTACCTAGAAATTTTCAGTATCAGTTGTAAAATTAGACCAGTAGTAAAAATCCTAAACTTTCTACATAAAACCTATTTTTATAATTTTCTTTTTATAAATACCATTCAAATATTTAATACTAACTGTGAAATATTAGTCACTAAATGCCATGACCCCACAACCCCAATTTCTTCTTTGCTATCATTGTGCAGCCATTGTTTCCTCTCACCTGTACCATAGTAGTGATGCTGGTTCATCCCTACTTCTTCCAGTCCACCCTTCCCATGCCTCGAGTCTTCTGGAAGCACAGCTACCATTCTTGCCATGGACTCCACTGATTGGCTGGGGAAGGGCTGAGCCTTTGGTTAGAAATTCACGGCCTTCCCTGAGCCAGCCTCAGCCTTCCTTTGCAGCATTTCCACCCAATAACCCATTCATGGTTCTTTCTCTTGACCTAACTGCAGAGCCCACATCCGCTTTTGCCCACCTCCTGCCTCTCTTCTTTGCTTAGGCTGTTCCTATGGGTCTAAGGCCTATCACTTGTTAAGATTTAGATGAATGCTTTCTCCTCCCATCTTTCCAGGAACATGACTTGTCTTTCCTTCTGCATGTGTTAGTTCATTGTCATTGCTTTCATGGCATGTGTCAAATCCATGTGGTACTGAAGTTCTTTGTGTCATCATCTACTGTACCCTGCACATACAGGCAAGCCCCCCTCTTTTCCCTCTCCTCATGTTGTGCTGTGGGTATAGAAGCTACTCATAAAATGTGGGTGAATGAGCAAATGAGGTTTTGCTTAAGAACCTTTGTCTTGCTTTTCACCATTACTGTTAGAACTTCACGTTGTAAACCATGTCTAGATAAAAATGATCTGTATTCCCTGACCAAGGCAACATGGAGTAATACTTTATTTTTGCATCGTGTATATTCTCACATCCCATAAACTACTATGGAAATCTGAGTTGTTACATCGTTATTAAAATTATTCATACCTCCAATAGTTACTGAATTAGTAAAGTCAAAGCTGAAGAGTTCATACTGACACTGGTGGACAAGGGAGGCAGGGGAAGGCATGAGTACAGAGAGAGAACTGCACCGCCTACCGCCTGCAAAATGAATGCTCAAGAAAACACCCTTAACGGTGAATACAAAGCCCTAACCTTCCAGAATTTGGTGGGTATGTACTTTTAAGTAGGAGTGCCATATGGTCTTGATATAAAATAGAAAACTTTAATTTTAGTGTATATATGCTTCTGTCCCAGACTTGAATGAATTTGCCCTGCTTGTTTCTTTGTAGGCCTACTCCTCAGTGGCTCAAGTATCCTTTTCCCAAAACTAATTTTGTTATGAGAAATATATGTATACTTAATATAAATAAGCATGCTTTAGAAGAGTGGTAAGAGATATTAAAGCCACATAAATAATAAAAAAATTTTACAGGCTTATGAGGCTCAAATATACCTATTTTTAAGGTGGCATTGAAAAGTAACTCCATTCTACCAGCAATGTGACAGTGTTATAAAAACTGTAAGTTAAAATGTCAAGTATGTGACCTGAGTTGCACATTTCTGTTTACCAAATCCAGTCAAAGAAAATGGAACTCTAGTGCCTACCACTGATTTTATATCAAAACATGTGTATGTATTAATATATGAACAGAGTGACAAGAATTTTAGAGTGATATAAATAGAATATGATAATCATTACATTATTTCTTCTATAGAACTGATTAATTTTCTGGTTGGCATATTTGGAAGAATCTAAAGAACTTACAATTTAAATATCTTTAGAGAAAGAGATGAGCAGATTTGATCAAAGACATTGGAGATACGTTGTCAGCAGTGAGCTGACACCCAGTACCTTGGTCTCTGCATTTAGGGAGCTCACACCTCTCCTGGGATTACTAGTTTGGAGAAAAAAAAGAACAAGGGATTAAGTGAGCTTAAGACATCTTTCCCTCAGAAGGCATTCCCTTAGGTCATTGCCAGGATAAGGAAACCAGATAGGCTAGGAAGAGGCGGATAAGTCAGTTCTGTCACTGCGCCTAATTCCTGTAGTGAGCAAATGAAGAAATTATCAAATGCGAAGTATTTCTGCAGAAGAGCATTTTGATTTTAACAAGACAGTCTCTACTCCCCAGATGACAGTCGTTGGGGAAGATCTCAGTTATTCAGAAAAGATACTACTTTGATTATGGAAAATTGTTTTTGTCTTAGATGTTAAGTATAGTGTTCATGTGTAAATGGTAGAAAGGGATAGAGCTGAGAGTGTTAGAGAGCACTAATATTAAGGACTACTCAGGGAAATCTTCACCAGCATCCACTGTGTGTGATTCATGGTTACATACAGATGGTTTGTGGTAGTTGATTGATCTTTGTGCTCCCTATGGCAATACTTGAAGGAGTTGAGGCCTATTCATTTTAATTTCTCTTGATAGTATTTTGTGTTCTAATGATACAACTTTACACCAAAAATCCTGCAACACTTTATAGACCAAGGTAGAGATGAAGAGTTTAGCGATGCGGCATGGGTGAAAGTCAGCAGCAGCACGTCTAGAGCTAGAACCCAGATCTCTTGGCTCTTGGTTCAGTGCAATAGCTCTAGACTCAGAGTTGGCGGCTGGTGGTGAAGGGTAGAGGGTTGCCAGGCATTCTCACTCCTAAGGCCTTCTCCTGCCCCTTCCTTCCCCCAGAGCTGGTGTGGCTTTGGCAGAACAGTTCTACCTGGAACCTTCTGCACACTCACTTGCTTCCCCTGTGCCGACCAGCTGCCCCTTCCGTCCTCTAGGTTAAATGTGCAAGAGCATGGTCATGCACGTGGACTAGGCCTCAGTGAAGAGACCGCTGTTCTGCAGCAGCCTTTAACCACACACTAACCTGAGATCAGAGCAGGGGCAACTGCACATCCCTTTTGAAAACTGATAGAAAAGTTAATAACTCAAGGCAAATCACAGAGGAGACTGTTTAGATTTCTCTGTTTAGCCATGTAATGCTCCTTGGTTATCTAGCTCATGGCCCCATCTGTGTGCCTCATTATCCCACAGCCAGCTGTCTCTTAGGAGTCAGCACCTATGGGGTCTCACGGAGGCCTGCTAATCGTACTTCACCTGTATTATTAAAAAAAATACATTGTCCTGGCAGAGATGTGAAACAAGACTGCAAACAGGCAGTTGCACAAAGGGATATAAGGATTTTTCTTCTCCCCTTTTTAGGGGAAGTGCGGTAGTAGGAATCAATCCCAGGGCCTTGTTGCATACGGATGAGCATTGTGCATAAGGGGATTTAAATCAATTCTTTATTTTTGCCACTTTTCTGAAGCAAACCAAAGAAGACATTTTAAATCAGTTCTTATGATGTGATCTGGATTATGTGGACAAGGAGTGAGTTTGTATTACCTCAATTAAGCAATAGTTTTAATTCTTGAATTTATTATCTCTTTCAAGGGAAAGTGGAACTATCTTGGTTTTTATACTAGTGGTAATAAAAAAATGCTTCTGTGTAAATAGAAAACCAGATTAGAAAGGAAGATATTCAGACATATAAATATTTTGAGGCCTAAATATCATCTACACATTTTTTAAAAGCCCTCATGAAATAATACTGACTTCCATAATAAGGGCACATCTAAGACTAACTTAATTTCATTGTGTTTGAGAAAACCTATGCATTTTTTATGAAACCTGAATAGGAAAACCAACTCATATTTATCTGAATAAAATTTTTCTCTTTCTAATTTGCCCTTTGCTGTTGACATTAAGTGCCTTTGAATTCTTTCTGGACTGTTATAACCATCCATAATTAATATACTGTGTGACTGGAAAGATTTGAAAAGACATTATCTAGACTCTAAAAATATAGCAAAAACAAAAAAGAAAGAAAGAAAGAAACAAACCTCACTAGTCAGGGAACAATGGATTTTCAAAGTTAAGGTCAAGTCTCTGCTGGGGAAATGAAAACAGCAAAAAAATTAAAAGGTGGCTGATTATGTTTCCAAATGGTGTGGTAAGCAGAAATAAATAACCTGCAGGGCTCAAGGATAAGTCAGAATTCCGAGGGAGAGGTACAGTTGTAGAGGTACCACTGATTTTGTACTGACTGTTCAATTGCTACCCAATCAGGATACTCTTGTTGATGTAAAAAAAAAGTCACATAACTGTGACGATAAGTTGATGAGACACTGTAGAAATTCTAAAAAGAGGAGCCTCCCTACCCCACAAAATCAGCTTGCTGTTAGTCCTTTTTTCAGGAGACATAAGACTTAAACAACTGTCATTGTAAATGTGTGAGTGCATCCCAAGAAAGATATATTAATATGAGTGCACAGCTTTCAAAACATAACCTAAAATGTAGAATTAATGGATACAAAAAAGACATTGAATATTTGTGCAGTGTTTTTGAAAGAAACGATAATTGAAAAAATTAAATTTTTATAGCTATATACCACAGTATCTTTTCTTTCCCTTCATACCGCCCATAGGCACATTCTGTATTTATATTCCTCATCCTCGGTGCCACCATCAGCATTCAGTGAAAACCAACTCATTGTAAGGATGACAAAACATGATTACCTTGAGTCTTAAAAGAACGTACAACCTGAAAATGGAGAGAAAGCACCCAAACAAAATCATCAAATACAAGGCTTACTAACATAACCAGGACATTCCAAGACATATGGAAAAAATAATAATGTTGAGAATGAATAGGCAATCATTACTGGCTCCTTTCCCAAATACATAAAAACAGACCTTACTCAATTAAAAGTCTGGTCGCATTTAAGTATGATGACATGTCACTAGTTGTTTGCAGTAACCACCTGCGGGTGATAGAGTACTTTAGGAAAGTGTTTAGCACTTGAGGTTGGGTTCCCAGATCTAGCCATGAAGATATAGATCCTTTAGTTAAATTTTAATTTCAGATAAACAACAAATAATTTTAAACATAAATATATCCTGTGCAATATAAACATAAATACACAATACAAATATAAATATTGTATGGAACTCATAGTAAGAAACATTTGTTGCTTATCTGAAATTGTAATTTGACAAAGTTTTCTTTATTTTATCATAATTTGGGGTCTACCCCAAGCCTGCCTTTGAAAGTAGCAGTTGAAACTCTAGGTGGACCAGTAGAACCAAGAGAGGCAGTTTCTCACATACGTGTGTTTCTGGACCCTAATAGCTGGTCCTTTGCTACAAAAGAGACCATGATAAATGAATGTGGAAGACCTGAATTGCCCGTCTCCTAGCAGCCTCACTGTTGAGGGTGGCGCGGAGGATGGGACTGCTGACCTTGAGCTGCGTCCCCTAGAAGTGGGCCTTGTGAGGAGGCAGAAAAGGAAAGGCTTATTGGCTGTACCTCTTCTGTCTTGAGGAAAAGCAATTTAACTTTTATTTCAAATCTAATTATATATTCACTATATTTAAAATTTTGAAAACAGCCTAAATGTCCAAATTCTAGTAGTGTTTGTAATGTAAATATTTAATAAGGGAAAGTATTCATGATATTATAGATGAGAGAAGATGATAGATTATTCAGTATGATTCTGGTTTTAGTTTTTCAAAGCACGTTGATGTAGAGAAAAGGACAGATAGGATATGCATTAAATGTAGGCCTAGGAATTGAGAAGATTTAAAAATTTTCTTTTTCCATAGTTTCTAAACGTACTTATACAGTAACCAGTACATTATGTTTGAAATAAATAAAAGATGAATTTAAAACTTTTGAAATGGTAAAATCATCTTTTGAAGGCACTTAGGAAGTTAAATTTGGTTTCATAATGCTCTTATCCGGAGTGGTTAAATTGAATCCAGTATTTTAAGAGTTGAAAATAGACTCAGGCACAAAGCCAAGAGCTCGTCTAGTAAATGTCATGTGGCTTATCTGTCACAGAACAGATAGTTTTTGTTACCTACCTGTAAGGCTCCCCCGTAGCTGTGTCTCTGACTGGAACGCTGGGTCAGCCCTTGAGTTCTGCACTTGAGCTACGAGTGTTAAATAACGGGAAGTTTCCACTCTTGTGGTTCCTTTATGATATCTTGTTTCTAATGTATTTGAGCCTAACCTAAGGGTCAATTTCTTATTCTTCTTTACAGTAAGTTGAATGTTTTGATTTTTTCTGGGAGAAATGAGTCACTTGACATCTGTGTTCTTTTCATACAGCCGATGGAAAATGTCTGGTGTCGGTTGGTTTAGACGATTTTCACAGTATTGTATTTTGGGACTGGAAAAAGGGAGAAAAGATAGCCACAACCAGGTAAGAAGCTGTCCGCCTCTTATGGCCACCTGCTGCTATCAGGCTTCAGTAAAGGTCAATAGTTTTCATTTTCTGGTAAGATTTCATCTTCAAACTCAGATGAAATCCACATTGAAAGCTTCACCTCTCAGTGAAAGTACCGCATGTTTCATGGTCCCAAACCTCATGTTTGTTGCAGGGGAATTGGAAAAGTCTGAATTGCTTCCCAGAGAGCTGCTCATCACGTTGGCTTAGTAATGTACGCTTTGTCTCTGTCAGAGCCTTCTCTCAGCCTTGTGCCTTGCCCCTTGTTTTTTCCTGTCTTAGCATCTGTGAAGGATTGTCAATGTCACTGGAGTCAGAAGCACCATTTGTCATGAGGCTGCGGCCTGCTGGAAAGGAGGCCCCACCGTGTGCATCTGCCACTTGCTCTCAGAGTAGGCAAATTGTTTCCCTAATCTCTCCCATCTTATAAATAGATCTTTAGGACTGACTGCCATTTATAGGCCACCTGTCCTCCTGTACGCCAGCCTTCCTCCCTGCTGATTCAGTGCTAAGTCTGAACATGACTTTCCACTCCTCCTTACACTGAGCTTAGCCTCATGCCAACCCTGGCGCTGGCCAGGGTTCAGTGTGGTTGGCAGCCACAGCCTAGCAGTGTGCTCGCTGCCTGGGCTCGGTGTCAGGCCTGACCGCCTCTCCCTGCATTACCAGCGTCCTGTCTGTCTTGGAATACAAAAGCATTTTAAGTTGATTGTCCTGAACCCAACGTTATTTTTTAAATTAATATTATGTTCTACAATATTAAATAAGAAAAACGGTTTGGGCAATTTTTTTTAATGAATGAATGTCTACAAATTGTTGGAGAATGAGGAGAGAAGCAGATGGAACTGTAAGGACTCCAGTTGACTTCTTAGGGGAAAAGATGAGGCTTTTCAGATGGCTGCTGTTGAGATGGAATTGTTGGCATCAGTGGCAGTGCATAAATCTGCTTGCCTAGTGGTTTCTCTTTTGGTCTTTCTTTCTAGTATACCTTACTATTGTATGATTCTCCTCTAGTATCAGATTCAGAACCTAATCAGAGCTCTGTCTTCCTCCTAGACTAACTACTGAATCTTAGTTTAATATTTTTGATAACATACTCTATGCATTTTCATATAATCTCAAAAAAAAATGTGTCTGTGTTTAAAAAAAACAGAAACACACTTTTCCTGTTAGAAAACCTCACCTTAGCTGTGGGGGAGCTCACCAGTTACATACCAGGAACACTAAAGCCCTGGCTCTGGAGATCCCACTTGTCCAGGCTTGGCTGCCTTCCCTGGAATACCAGACAGGGTGCAGGGCAGAAGCTTTAATCAGCATGGCCATGGTGGGATGCAGAGATCAAGGGAGTCCAAGATCTGTCTTCAAGGTTTGACAGAAATTTTAGGGTTTTATAGAAAAAGGGAACAAATGCGAAGGTTGGGGGTTTGCATAGCTGGAGAGTTGGGTCCAATTGATCAGTTTCTCAGGACTGGCTGCTTCATCAAGGTTCTAAGAGCGACAATTGCTTGAGGAGGCAGTTTGACTCCCATTATCACAGCTCCTGCTGGGTTGGGGAGGGGACTTCCTGGACTTGAGATCTTTGTTCCCACACTTGGGGTAATGTCCTCATCATGGGGTGATCTGTAAGGCTCTCCTTTGCCTGGAACCCAAGGTGGCTGCTAGCTTAGGAAAATAACTAGAAACTTCTGGGCAATGTTCCAGGGAATCTGAAATTGGGCATTGTAAAAACTGGCAATTGGATGTCTCTGCAAATCCTGAAAAGTAGTTACTCTTATCTTGGTGTCTCCAGTCTTGAAAAGGGATGAGATAAACCAGGGAAACTTAAGGCTAATAAACCTTGTACTACAGACACTTGTTATGTGATTAATGTACCTTTCTGTAGAGTGGGACCTAACTCAAAGTTTCAAGGCAATCCAAGCTTCAACCTGGTCTTAGTTACCCACTGTGCATCTGCAGGGCAGGCCTTTAGGCTCCTGATTCAGGAGAATGGCTAGCTCAGTGCCACACCTCAGTGCCTTTGTCATTGCCGAGATTGCCTTTGGCAAGTCTTGACAGCAAACCTGCTTCTGGCAGACTGTAGTGTTCTGGCGGTGTGATTGTTCAGTAACAGTGCCATCATGCAAGGCATAAGATTTCTCCACTGGGGAAAATGGAGGTTAGTAGCTGAGATGGCATTGCTGCCACACTGCTGGTGCCCAGTGCTGATTTGTGCCAGCTGTACCACGCTGCACTCTTGGAAGTCACCCTTGACTTGTGAAAATGTTTAAATGAACCTATGCTATAAGCTCTGAGAAATTAGGGAAATTCAGAATTGGCACAGAGAGGTGTTATGAGATTTCTGTGAGACTTGATCCAATCTATTTGAAAAATGTCTGCATTTTGCTTTTGTGTTTTTAGTCACCTCCATTTCAAGTAGACTTTTCAATTTTTTTTCATCTTAAAGATTGTTTACATTAAAATATGCAAGTTATCCATTCAGAAGCAAAGACTGTTTCTTTTCTGGGCGGTAAATGACCTAACATCAGTGTCTATTAGGAAAGAGTAATGAGAAATCTAATGTGGTGGTTCCATCTTCCTTTATTTGTATATAGTAATGTGAGTTTGGGGATCCTATTTTTTTTTTCTTGTTTTGCTTTGTTTAGAAGTGCTGGGTATTAAACCCAGGGCCTTCACACTGAATTACATTCCCACCATCCCCCTTAAAAATTTTAAATTTTGAAACAGGGTCTCACTTTTTGAGGGCTGTTGACTGACTGTTTTTGACATGCTTCCCCTTAGGAGTTTGGGCAAGGAGGGATCTTAGGCAAAAATGTAAAATTGCAAAAATACTTAATAAGAATACTTCCAATGCAGATGGTGCGATGATACATGCCTGTAATCGTAGCATTTTGGGAGGCTGAGACAGGTGGATCATAAATTCAAGTCTCATCCTTGGCAACTTAGCAAGACCCTGTCTCAAAATAAAATTTTTTTAAATGGCTGGGAATGTAGCACCCTGGGTTTGATCCCCAGCAAAACCCATACATATGCGCGCACGCACACACACGTACATGCACAGACAATTTCTAATGTTAGTCTTACATGGTTTTACTGTAAGAAGATTTAGGGGCAGAATGAAGGCCCACATACTGCAGTGTAGAACCAAAACTCTTAAGACTGAAGATTCTCTGAAATAAAAGAGTTTGTGGAGCCATTCCAGGTGCTGGACAAAAAGAGGACCGGGTCCAAGAATAACACTAAACAACAGATGGAAACATGTACACTGGACCCAGTGCTAAGGGCACTTAGATAAGAAGGATTCGGGGAGGTAAAGCATAAGCTGTTCACATTGAACTCAAGGTAGCTGCAGATAAGGGGCGCAGATAACACACGGGAGGGGGGTCTGTAGGAGGATTGTTGCTTCTGGGTTGGTTGCAGGAGGCAGAGGCACCTAGGGGCTTTTGATGGGTCTGAAGGTAACATTTAAACATATATTCACATCGCCTTCTCCCCATCCTTCTCACTCTTATGATTAAGTTTAGGACATCTCAGAATTTTTTTCTCCTATCAACAGAACTTTAGGATGAGCCTTTCTGTGTTAGTATCATTGCTTGATCCACTTTAGGTTCTTTCCCTTACGTACACTTAATGAAGATGATAGATCCTCTTGAATACTATACTGATACATTTCCTGTTTCATTTTATTTTTTAAAAATTTGTACCTCTTTAGAAATAACATCTGTCCTTTTCAAAAATAATTCATAAGCATTATAGAAATATGAGAAAATATAAAAGACACTGAGAAGAAAATGAGAATCATTTCCATTTCCCCAATCCGGAGAGAGCCATGGTTTACTTTTATCATGTATTTTCAGTATATTGTTCTTATGTATTTTTACTCATGATAGGATATTGTGCATACTTCCCCACACCAGCCATTTTTCACTCACCAGTATGTCATCTCACTGCCATTTTTATATCACATGATTATGCTGTAAGTCATTTTAAGTCTTTTTATTGGGGTATAAATCGAACATCTAGTGTTCTTGTTATGCACTACCTTCATGAAGAGAGAGAACACAGTCACACCCAGGATCAAACCTTAGCGGGTAAAGAAGCTGTGAATGGAAGATGTGAAAACCAAGTCACTGTGCCCTTGGCTAATAGATAAGACTCCCTTGCTCTGTTGCCAAGAGGGTTTATGTGGCCACACGTGTGCTGTAATCAGGCAGCAGTAGGGCTTGCTGAACACTTATGTGCTGTCCTTTCCAGTGTAGAACTTTGGGTCTGGCTCTGTCGTTTCCGGCTGGCCTTGAACTCCCTGTGTAGCACAGACTGGCCTTGAACTCACTGCAGTCCTCCTGCCTCAGTCTCCCTTGTGCTGAACAGGCATGTGCCATCATGCCTGGAATTTGGCAAAAATATGTTAAAGAAAACTCAAGGCATTATATCATTTGCCACTTACATATTTCCCTAGGTATTTCTAACTGAAAGACATATTTTTAGAAACTGCCACGATATTTTCACAACTCAAGCAACAGTAATTTTTTTCTTTTTCTTTTTAAACTTTTTTTATTTTAAAGGAATTAAAAGAAAACAAAACAGTAAAAACAAGCCAGAGCAATAAAAATGATACAGGATTTCAAAACAAGATGATAGGGAATTAATAATGGTTACTATATTGCATATTATTATCTTCAGAATATTTGCTCAGATTATAAGATACAGGTATGTAAAACAGATCAAACAATATAAGCACTCACATTTTCTTTCTATGAACTAATAGGAATAGCAGTGCAATTATTTAGCTATCTTGCATGTATGTGTATATATATACTTTTTTTTCTCCCTTCATTTCTCTTTTTCCCCATCCCAGTTGTTCTTTCCCTTCGAGCAGTTTCTTTCCCTTTCACAATATCTGTTGTAGATTTAAGATATTTACCCTTTCAGTTTATTACAGTAGGGGAACAGTACAGTATTTACACGTGAGTCTGATTTAGTTCACTTATGAGTATGTTTTCTAGTTGCATCTATGTACATATAAAAGCCTCAATTTTATCTATTTTATAGCTGAGTAGTACTCCATTGTATAAAAAATACCACAACTTTTTTACCCATTCCTCAGTTGATGGGCACTTAGGTTGTTTCCAAGATTTAGCTATTACAAAATGTGTGGCTACAAACATAGGTGCACATATTTCACTGTGATATGTTCTTAATTCTTCTGGGAAGATACCCAGAAGGGCAATGGCTCTGTTGAATTGGACCTCTAGTCCCAGTTTTTTGGGGTTTTGGGTACTCACACTTGCCAGGCAGGTGTAGTCCTAGTTTTTGAGGAATCTCTACACTGATTCCCACAGTGGTTGCACCAGTCTACTATACTCCCACCAACAGTGGGGAAGGTTCCTTTACACCCACAGCCCTGCTAGCATTTGTTATTGCTTGATTTCTTGATGATAGCCGTTCTTTCTGGAGTGAGGTGGAGTGTGTTTTTAAGACGTCTACCTACTTTGTCTTCCAATAGAGTTAGTGTTTCTGTTTTAATATTTAGATCTTTGATCCATTTTGACTTTAGTACATGGTGATAGGCATGGGTCTAGTTTTAGTTTTTGGCATATGGACAGCCAGTTTTTCCAGAACCACTTATTAAAGAGACTATGTTTCTTCCAGTGAATGTGTTTGGTCCTTTTATCAAAGATAAGGTGGCTGAGTGTGTTTGTAGTTGTAGTTGTATCCTCTAATCTATCCCATTGATCCTGAGGTCTGTTTTTATTCCAGTACCGTGCTGATTTTATTACAGTAGCTTTGTAGTATAACTTCAAGTCAGGGATTGTGATGCCTCCTGCCTTGCCTTTGTTGCTTAGAATTGCCTTTGCTATTCTAGGTGTCTTCTGGTTCCAGATGAATTTTAAGAGTGATTTCTCTAGATATGTTAGGTATGCTAGTGGTATTTTGATTGGAATTGCATTAAACCTGTATAACAGTTTTGGGAGTATGGCCATTTTCACAATATTTGTTCTTCCTATCCCTGAACAAGGAATGTCTTTACATTTTCTGAGGTCCTCTTCAATTCCTTTTTCAGGGTATTATAATTTTCCCCCTAACAGATCTTTCACTTCTTTTGTTAGATTGATTCCTAAGTATTCCATTTTTTTGGATGCTATTGAGAAGTGTGTGGCTTCTCTTATTTCTGTCTCAGTGATTTTGTTGTTAGTGTATAGGAATGCTATTGATTTTTGAGTGTTGACTTTGTATCCAGATATATTACTGAATTTAGTTATTATACCTAGGAGTCTATCAATGGAGTTTTGGGAGTCTTCTATGTAGAGTATCATGTCCTCTGTGAATAATGATAATTTAACTTCTTCTTTTCCTATCCTTACTCCTTTTATTTCTCTCTCTTGTCTAATTGCTCTGACTAGTCTTTTCAGCACTATATTGAACAAGAGTGGTAATGATGGACATCCTAGCCTTGTTCCTGATTTTAGAGTAAGAGCTTTCAGTTTTGGGCCGTTTAATATGATGCTGGCTGTTGGTTTGTCATAGATGGCCTTTATCATATTGAGGTAAAGACCATGTATTCTGATTTTCTTTAGGGTTCTTATCATGAATGAGTGTTGGACCTTATCAGAAGTTTTTTCTGCATCTATAGAAATGACCATGTGATTCTTATTTTTGGCTCTGTTGATATGGTGGATTACATTTATTGATTTGCATATGTTGAACCATCCCTGCATTCCTGGGATGAATCCCATTTGTTCGTGGTGTATAATCTTCTTCATGATTTGCCACATTCTGTTTGCCAGTATTTTGTTGAGAATTTTTGCATCTATGTTCATTAGGGAGATTAGCCTGTAGTTCTCTTTTTTGGTTGGGTCTTTCTCTGGTTTTGGTATTAGAATATTTGCTTCCAAGAATGAGTTAGGGAGAATTGCTTCCCTTTCAATTTCAATGAAGAGTTTGAGGAATTTCAGCACTAAATCCTCTTTGAATTTCTTGCAGAATTCTACAGTGAATCCATCAGGACCTGGGCTTTTCTTTGTTGGTAAGGTTTTAATTACATTTTCAATTTCACTAATTGAAATTGGGTTATTCAGCAGTTTTGTGTCTTCTTGATCCAACTTTGGTAATTCATATGTTTCTAGGAATCTGTCCATTTCTTTTGTGTTATGGAACCTATCAGAGTAGAGTTTTTTCGAAGTAGGTGTTATGGATTAAAAACTGGTCAGCTTAATGCCAGTTGATTTAAATCATCACGGTGCTGAGCATAGATGTTCCACCTGAGGAAAGTTGCCAGCTTAGAGATATGGAGAAGGAAAAGTGAGGCATTGAGGCGTTGTGGCATTGTGGGTTCTCCTATGTCTTGCTGTTTGAACCGTTGGTTCTTCTGGAGAAGCTCTGGTCCTTACATTGAGCATTGCTTCCTGGCTCCAGAGGGGAAGACGTGTGCCACTTAATCTCCAGAATGAACTCCTCACGCTGGCTTCCTGGCATGTACTCAACTGTGCTTATCGTTGGAGGAGCTCGGGGCCTCCATGTCACTGAGGATGGCTGTGGTGCTTTTCAGTACAGCCCTGGTCTTTGTTTTGAGTGTGACTTCTCGGCTCCAGCATAGAACTCTCAACCTACCAGCACAACTCCTTCACCCTGCTGGCATAGACTTCCTAGCTTCCACCACTGACCTTTGGGCCTTCCCATCACAGATCTGTAAAAGAGACTGGCGTGAATCTTTCTTGTGGGCTTTAGACCTCCAGTTGGACTCATTGGAGGCATTGTCATGAGCACTGGGTCTTCATCTGGAGTCATGTAGGACATTGCTATGGGATTGAGGCCCTTGTCTATATATTCTATGTCTTTAGTGTTGTTGATAGATTTCCTGCATTTCTTTGTGTTAATTCTGGGTGGCCATCAAAAAAAAATAATATTATAAACTCCATGTCCTGATTCTAATTGTTCTCCTCTCAACCTCTGACTACAACAGTAGGTATTGATGATCTGTATTTCCACAAGGTCTGTAATGATTTCATCCTTTTCATTCTTTATTGCATGAATTTGAATTTTTTCTTTCCTTTTTAAAATAAGATTGCCTAGGGACTTATCAATTTTATTTATTCTTTCAAAGAACAAACTGTTTGATTCATTGATTCTTTGTATTGTTTTCTTAGTCTCTATTGCATTGATTTCTGCTCTGTTCTTTATAATTTCCTCCCTTTTTTTGGCTTGACTTGCTCTTCTTTTTCTAGATGTTTGAGATGTAGCATCAGGTTGTTTATTTTGTTCATTCGCCTATTTTCCTAATGTGGGAATTCACTGCAATAAATTTTCCTCTGAGGACTGCTTTCACTGCATCCCACAGGTTCCAGTAAGTTGTTTTGTATTTTCATTTGCTTGTAGATATTATTTAATTTCATCTTTAATTTCCTCTGTTACCCACTGATTGCTCAGGAGTGTATTATTTAATTTACATGTGTTTGTGGAGTTTTTACAGTTTCTTTTGTCATTAATTTCTAGTTTCATGTACTATGATCTGATAACATGCATAGGGATAATTTCAATTCTTTTTCATTTACTTAAGCATGTTCTGTCCCATGTGCTGCTGAGAGGAATGTATATTGTGATGTTGTTGTGTGGAACACTCTGTACACATCCACTTAGTCCATTTGTTCACAGGTGTGATTCAGTTCTGTTAGTTCTTTGCTGATTTTTTTGTCTAGTTGATCTGTCTCTTTGTGTCAATGGAGTGTTAAGGTTTCCTGTTATAATTATGTTATTGCTTATTTGATTTTTCATTTCTGTTAATATTTGTTTTGTATAGCTGGGTGCTCCCAAATTTGGTGCATGTATATTTAAGATTGTTATCTCTTCCTCTTAAAGTTTCCCCCTGCTTAGTATGTAGTGACCTTCTTTATCTCTTTGGATCATTCTTGGTTTGAAGTTCACATTGTCTGCAAACAGAATAGCTACCCCGGCTTTTTTGTTTTGTTTTGCTTTTTGGTTCCTTTTGCATGGAGTTTTCCATCCTTTGACTTTCAGTCTATGAGTTTCTTTTTGGGTTAGATGGGTTTCCTGTATACAGTATATGGTTGGATGTTGTTTCTTGATCCATTCTCCCAGTCTGTTTCTTTTAATTGGTGAATTGAAGCCATTTACATTAATGGTTATAACTGATATATATTGGTTTATTTTTGACATGTTGTCTTTATACTGTTGATTCTTTTTTTTTATTTGAAAGAGAATAAAACAAAAGGGGGCAGTACAGAGCAGATCAGAACAGGACAACATAGGCAACACAGTACTTTACATTAAGACAACTGGACATCAACAGTAGCTAACACCGTATCTCTTACTCTGCTATAGTTGAGCATAGTTTCAAATATAATAATATCAAACATAACACAATAGTATAAAGCCATGCATAGAGTGAAAGAATGACAGGGCTTTCTGAACCGAATAACAGAAAATGATCAATGGGTACTAGAATATCTCATTTTCGATAAAAAAAATTTTTGTTTAAACTATCACACATATTCAAATTCCAATAAGACACAATGTGATAGATAGAACCAACGGTAGTAGAACAAAAGAAGCATGGTAGGACTTCTAAGAAGGATGATATTAAATTAGAAATAGGTATCATAATGTTTTGTTTTCTTCAAACAGCTGTTCATATCATCACGCATGATATAGTCAAACAAAACAGGATAAAACCATTCCAACTGATGATTGAAAACTTTGAAAGACTTCAAAGCTATGAGATGGGGACTCATGCTTACCATAAAGTCTTATATACTCTTATCAAGTCTCATACTAGGGAGACTATATGGTATTTACCCTTGTGAGTTTGGTTTATTTCACTTAAGAGAATGGTCTCAAGTCGTGTCCATTTATTTATAAATATCTCGATGTGATCATTCTTTATAGCTGAGTAGTACTCCATTGTATAAAAATGCCACAACTTTTTTATCCATTCCTCAGTTGATGGGCACTTAGGTTGTTTCC
>PVJX010008238.1:0-24003 GCA_004027295.1 Dolichotis patagonum | reverse complement strand
TAGATCTTCTGGGAATATGCCTAGAAGCGGAATACCTGGGTCAAATGGGACTTCCAAACCCAGACTTTTGAGGAATCTCCAGACTGACCTCCACAGTGGTTGCACTGGTCTACACTCCCACCAACAGTGTAGAAGAGTTCCTTTTTCCCCACAGCCTCTCCAACACTTGTTGGTAGTGTTTTCTATCTTGGCCATTCTTTCTGGAGTGCGATGGAATCTCAGTGTGGTTTTAATTTGCATTTCTCTCATATACTGTTGATTCTTTACCTTTCCCCTATGTTTAATTGTTTGCCTTGCTTAGTGGTTTTTTTTCCTATATCTATGTAGAATGTCTGTCAGTATTCTTTGCAAAATTGCTTTGGTAGTCATGAAGTTTTTCAGCTGTTCTTTGTCATGGAAGTATCTTACTTCTCTATCAGTTTTGAAGGATAGTTTTGCAAGGTCCATCTATCTGCGTTGGAAGTCATTTTCCTTTAGAATCTGCAATACTTCACTCCATGTTCTTCTTGACTTCATTGTTTTTCTGCTGTGATTCCGATAGCCTTTCCTTGTTAGATGGTCTGTCTCTTCTCTCTAACAATTTTTAATGTTGAATTTCTGGGATGTTGATTATTACATGTCTGAGTGTAGTTTTATTTTGGTTATGGCTATTTGGAGTTCTATATGCTTCATTTATCTGTATCTTATTTTCCATTCTCATGTTTGGGAAATTTTCAGCTATTACTTCTGTAAATAGCCTCTTGATATCATTTGTGTTGTCATCTTCTTTTTAATTGATGCCTATCAATCTTATGTTGTTTTTCTTTGCATCATCTTGCAGCTGTTGAATTGTTATTTCCTGATTCCTTATTATTTTTAAAAGATCTTTCCTGTTCACTAGCTGCAATCTTGTCTTTGAGGTTGAAATTCTATCTTCATTTTTGTTGCGGTGGTTTTGCCAACTTTCGGTGGAATTTTTGATTTCCTTTATATCTCTTTGAATCTGTTTCATGCATTCTGTTTGTTTCTTATATTGTTCATTCAAGGTTTCCATCTTTTTGCATTGTTCCACTAATTTTTTAACTTCTTTAGATGTGTGCAGCATTTCTTTCATTACATTTATCATTTGTTCATTACCTGGGAGATGATTTCTGATCTGAGTTCTTTTATAGCTTCCCAGAGTTGTTTCTTTACTTCAATTGCTATCATTTCAAGATTTTCAGGTGTATGGCTTACATTTTGTTCTATGTCCGTGACTTCTAGGCTTGCTTGGAATGGACTGGAGGTTTGAGATTGCATTTTTCTCTTTTGTTTTGTCATTTTCCTATATTCCCTTAGGGAAGCTGAAGGCAAGATGTTAGTTGTTTCTTGGGTTGAGAATATCTGTCTGTATTGCAGGGAGTTTCCCCAGTTGAGTGGAGGTCATTAGGCCTTACCAGGTAGCTCCCAACCACTCATGAGTCACTGGGCAGGGCCCAAATAGGCTCAGAGGCACCTTCCCATGGGTCCTCCAGGGGTGGGAGACACTGGGCAGGGCCCTACCCATCTCTGAGCTTCACACCAAGGCTCCCCTGTGGGAAGGAAATCATTGCATGCACTTTCGGCTCATGAGGCAGAGCGCAGGTGGCTCTGGGCCACTTGGGGATCTCTGGCTGAAGCCCAAATAGGCCCAGAGGGACCTTCCAGTGGGTCCTCTGGTGATGGGGGATTCTGGGCAGGGTCCTACCAGTCTCCTAGTGACATGCCAAGGCTTTCCTGTGTGATGGAAATCACTGCACACACTTTTGGCTTGTGAGGCGGAGCGCAGGCGGCTCTAACCAGCATTTAAACCGGGCTCTTGTGTTACATTTGGTGACCTGTCTCTTAAGCCTCTTTTATTTTATATCTGGTCTTTTCATACTATGGACTTCCTGAAGAACTGAGCCTTTTGTCCTTCTGGACATTGTAATTCTGTAACTGATTGCTTCTT
Source organism: Dolichotis patagonum (assembly GCA_004027295.1). Lineage (NCBI taxonomy): Eukaryota > Metazoa > Chordata > Mammalia > Rodentia > Caviidae > Dolichotis > Dolichotis patagonum. The sequence continues at coordinate 22,055 of PVJX010008238.1, read as the reverse complement.
TAGGAAATCATTTCAGGCATTATACCCCCTCCTCTGCATTTCCTGTAAGTGGTCATTAGATCCATAGGTTTCACTGGATTCATATTCAGTTTTTAAAAACATTTTTATCAATAAGTAATTCATTACTCTACAAATTATCCATTTAAAACATAGTTTAGTAATTTTTAACTTATTTGAAAAGTTATGTTTTTAATATATATGAAATATTTCAACTAAACAGAAAAAATGAAACATAGTAACAAGTGTGATATACCCAAATCCAATGCTATGGTCTAAATGTTTGTGTCTTCCATAACTACTGTATTGAAACTCATTCCCTAGAATGATAGTATGAAGGGATGAGGTCACTGGTAATGATCAGGTCAGAAGAATGTATCACTCAAGAATGGGCTTAGTGCCCTTATCAAGGACACCCCAGTGAGCTGCCTTGCCCTTTCTACCTTGTGAGGATGCCATGAGAAGGAACTATTTATAAACTGGAAAGCAAACTCTAGGCTCTGAATCTGCCCATGCTTGTTTGTGGACTTCCTGGCCTCTAGAACAGTGAGAAATAAATTCTTGTTGTGTATAAGCTAGAAAAATAAAAATGGATACTCAGATATACTTCCCATCTTTAAATGTCTTATTATTGCATTATAAGTTATTAATATTTTGGGTGGGATCCAGAAAATCCCCCAGAAGGCACATTATATTCAAGACTTGGTTGCTAGCTGGTGGGGTTTTTTGGAAAGTAATGGAATTGTGAGGCTCTAACTTCATTAAGAAGATATTATGGTTGATACACTGTGTCAACTTGAGAAGTTTAGAAGTTTAACTAAGAGACTCAGCAGGGACCCATGGTCCTTACTTTGTAAATATCCTCATTCTATGCAAGAGGAGGGCACAAAGATTTTGTGAGTGCTACACCTTCCCTGGGGGCAGGGGGTGGCCTGCCTACAATATAAGGGGGGAAAAGAGACTTGTACCCCTGCTTTTTTCTGGCTGCTTTTGCTGGCTGCAGATTTCAAGTGTTGCCGAGGTGCCGTGCCACCCTGCCTTGGAACCAGCTGATTATGGACTGCAAACCTCCACAAACTGTGAGCTAAATAAACCGTTCCTTCCTTCATTTGGGTTGTCAGGTATTTTGTCCCAGCAAGGAGAGAAAAGTTAATTCATTCATAAATTTATTAGTCTAATGGGCTTTTAGGAGGTGTGGCCTAGTTGGAAGAAGTCGATTACTAGAGTCTGATTTTGAAGGGTAATTTTATCTTCTTACCCCTACTCTTTTCCTCTCCCTCTTTCTCCTTCTCCCTCTCACCCTTGGTTCCTGCCTCCCTCTCTTTCTCTCTCCCTCTCTCCTTCTCTCCTTTCTTCCTGGCTACCATTAGGATGAGCAGCTTTTCCCACAACACCTTTCTACCATAATGTGTCTGCCTTACCACTGGCTTAGAAGCAACAGAGCTAAGCAACCATGAGCTGAAACCATAAGCCAATACAAATCCTTCTTCCTTTAAGTTGTTATCAGGTATTTTGCATGCTAATGGAAAGCTAACACACTCGTTTTGACGACAAGCCCCTTCTCAGATATATGATGGTTATACATTTTCCTTGTTTATTCAATTCTTTAGAAAAGAATACTTCAAAGGTACTTTTCTTGGTTTGATCTTTGTCTTTGACATTTATTATGGTATTTTTCATTATGCAGGAAGTTTTTAATTCTTACATCATCAAACTTATCAGTCTTATACTGCTTTGAGATGTTAAGTCACAGTTATAAAAGTATTGTTCATTCCCCAGATTAAAAAAAATTACCCATAATTTCTTCTGATGTTCTATGGCTCAATCTTTTACAATTTAGATCTCTAAATAAAGCAAGTAAAATTTATCCTAGTATTTATTATGTGAAATATATCCAACTGAATAATTTTTTCCATACAGCTATCAAAAATACTCCAAATGTCATTTATTTCCCTGTGTAACTAGACTTTATTTTTTAGAATGCTTTTAAATTCACAGCAAAATTAATCAGAAAATACAGAAAATGCTCATGTATCCCATCTCTACACATGCATCTCTTCCACTGTAACTGTCTCTCACCACAGTTCTGCATTTATTGAAACTGATCGGCCTACATTGATACATCCTTGTCATTCAGAGTCCCTGGTTCTGCTGGGCATGGTGGTGCACTCAAGAGGCTGAGGCAGGAGGATCACCACAGATTTGAGATCAGCCTAGGCTACACAGTGAGTTCAAAGATAGCCTGAGTTACATAGTGAGACCCTGTCTCAAAAAATAAAATAATTAAAAAAAAATGAAGTCCATGGTTTACATTAGAGTTCTCTCTTGGGGCTGTCATTCTGTGGGCTTGGACAAATGTATGCCGACATCACCCATCATGATAAAATGCTACACAGAATGGTTTCACTGCCCTGAAAGTCCTTCCTATGCATTCCTCTCTCCCTTTTTACATCTGGCAGCCACTAATCTTTTTTATTGATTCCATAATCTTGCCTCTTCTATAAGGTCATATACTTGGATTCATGACATCTCAGATTTAAGTTTGCTTTATGTCTTTTCATGCGTTGATAATTGATTTGTTTTTAATGATCATTAATGTTCCATTGTTTAGACATGCCATAGTTTGCTTATTGTTTTTGGCAGTTATGAATTAAACTCCTACAAACATCTATGTGCACATTGTTGTGAGGATATAGGTTTTCAGTTCATTTGGAATGGTATTCATTCTGAGGAACACAGTTGTTAACTTGTATGGCAAGAATGGCAAAAGTGTGTTTAGTTTTGTAAAAAATTGCCAAACTGTCTTTCAAAGTAGCTGTGCCACTTTAAATTGGTGCAATTGATATCAAACACAATTTATTTTAAAAGTACACCTTCCCCCCCCAATTTAAGGCCCTGTATGTATTACATTGTATTTTAATATTTTGGGGGGGTTGTTCTATTTTGGGGAAACTTAAATTTCTGTTGTGCTATTGGCTTGTCAGTTAATTCAGATACTGTTACTGTACTGTTTTCATTGTGGAAGCTTTGTAAATTATTTTAACATCTAGGACAGCTATATCTTCTACTTCATTCTTTTTCAGTTTTTAGACTATCATTACGGCTTATTCTTCCATAAGAACTTTAAAAACAAAGTACTAACATCAGATTATAGTACAAATACCCAGTGGTCTCTGTATTTGAATCAAGTTAAATTTATAAGCAAAAGGGTAGTTGATGTCTTTACAATTGAGTTTTGCTATACAAAAAACAGAACTTTTCTAAAGTCTACTGTTCTATCTTACAGATGTGTTTTTTGTTTGTTTCCTTCTCATCAATCTATATTGCATAAATGCACATTGATATTTTTGTTGCTGCTTAGTCCTCTCTTCCATTGTTTTCCAGCTGATTATTGTATGTACAGAGATTCTTATTTCATATTTAATTTTCTGAAACTTTACCAAGTTACTTTGTTTGTAGCCATTTTCACTTTAATTTTCAAGATACATAATTATATCATGTGCAGATGGAAGTAGTTTTACCTCTTCTATTTCAACCCTTCCGCCTTTAACATTTAAAACTGTGGCTAATTGCATTAATCAGTACACTCAACATGGTGCTACGTGATAGTAGTGATAGTCTTGTTCTTGACTGTTGGGAATGCCATTAAGTAAAAAACTGACTTTTGAGCTCACTCACACACACCCTATGAGCGATCTCATGCTCTAGCTTGTTCTGTCCTTGAGGAAGGGCAGTGGCATGCCAGCCGTGGAGAACAGACCTGTGTATTGTTGTCTCGAGTAGATCTGAATATCTCAGTGACATGGAGTGCAGGAAAAGCAATGAAGTCGGAAGCGTTCTTTATTTATTTTAAGCATTTTTTAAAAATCATGAGTGCAAACTTTTTGAAATAACCTTTTTAGCAACTGTGAAGCTGTGAAAACATGATATTTCTCCTCATATCTATTAGTCCAATGGTATACTATTCAATTCCTTAACATGCATATTGCATTTGGGTATAATGTACTACTTTTCAATTTGCTTTTGGGAGTCTGTTTGCTAATATTGTGGTTTGGATTCTGTTTACCAACATGTTAAGATTTTTATATCTTTATTAATAAGTTATATAATCAATCATTTTCTTTCTATTAATAGATATTTTACATAAAAATCATAAGATCATTAATCAGTCTGTTAAGACTAGGAAATCCTTAGATTCTAATATGATGTCTCTGAACACTTAAAATAGAAATTTCCTTGACACTGGGACTGCAGGTTTGTGATCTGGCCTTGTTTTATGAAAATAAAATTCTGCTCCTGGGGTTATAGACTTAAATTTCTGAATGTGTAGCATCTCGAATGTTTTGAATTATTAGATGACATCCTTGCTCACTTGCCATGGGTCAGGGGCTTCAATTTATAGTGTATACTTTTTTAAACAAAAAAAAAATGTGTTTACGATGAAATGATGCCTCCCACAACAAGAATGGTACCTTTGATACTTGTCATTAATACTATTGATGTATATCTCCCTCTTTCTACACACGATCTCTGTATGTCCAGAATTATTTGCAGTCCTACTGTGGTGGTACTAGTTTTATGTCACAGAGATAGTCTGATACATTTTTAAAATTGTATTAATTTGCTTAAACCATAAGTAATAGATTTGGTAGTAATAGAAGGGTAAGTAGAGAGGGCTCAAAATGCATAGAAAAGCCAAAGCTCATCATGTTGCTCTAGACCTCTATGCATATTTTAAGTCATTTTCTAATGTAGTTTTCTGGTAGATATGCTTAATAAAAGTTATATCAAATGCATGCTTTTTATAAAGCTCTGTACCAATATTCTACCAAAACTAGAATTTTTTTTTCATGTTTGTATCTTACAGGGGACATAAAGATAAAATATTTGTGGTAAAGTGTAACCCACACCATGTTGAAAAACTGGTTACAGTTGGGATTAAGCACATCAGATTCTGGCAGCAAGCAGGTACTGTCGTTTTGGGGTTATCATTTATGTAGCTGAGAGCTTTTCCCCAGGGAGACTGGGGGTGGGGATCCATTGCCACCTTGTGGCTGTGTCTCTGCAAAGTAAGACAAAATGTACCTAACAGATATTCTCTTCCAAATTAACTTTGGACTGTCTAATGTCTAAGCTGTGAAACTTAAAATAGTATATTATCCTATGCATATTCAACAGTGTCTAGAAAGCCTTGAAAAATATTCTGCTGTGAAAATAATAACTTTTATATTTAGTCATCTGTTCTGAAAGCAATAATTATATTGGATGACTGAGCAGGAAATAATTGTTTTGGTTGAGCGGATAAAGTTTTGAATATTTTGAGAGTTCTTTTATTAATCTATCACTGAATTTAGCATAAACTCTGGCTCTGCACACAGAAGATAGTCAAAATGTTTATGAATTATATGTTGATAATAGTGCTGAGTAAATAAGCATGACCAAACATGGAAGAATATCTTATTCTTCTCAGTAATAAGTCATTGTTGTGATTGTTTTTGAATTTTTAGCATCAGCTTTGGTACCAAGCCTGACCTCATAAAGCACAAAACCAAACAGGCTACTGTTTCAGAGTTTCCTGTTTCTAAAGGAAAAACAATAGTCCACAGCATGTTGAGAGTGAGTCTGTGTATGATTGTCTTGATGAACCTCATCTTAGTCACTTTCTGGTCACCAGAGCACAATACACAACACCCACAATTTAAAGGATAGTTTATTTTGGCTTAGACTGAAACCCAGCAGGGAAAAACTTTAAATCCTGTAGCTCCATGTCCAGCACCCGGGGCAAGTTGTGTGGAAATGTGAACTCCAAAAGGCTTAGATGGCCTCACCTCTATGGAATTGCTGGTTGCATTCCCCATGGACTAGCTTCTGGGGTACTCACAACCGTGACATACATTCTTTAGCATACATTCTGCTTTAATGATGTTCCAACTTCCTAGGGCCCCCATTGCACTTTTGGTTTCACTCTCACAACCTTCCACACAGCCCTTTCAGGGGCACACTGCCTGGCCTCCAAGACTTTCTTCTGAAACCTGGATGGGAGTCTCCATGACCCCATAACTCTTACATTCTGCATTCCTGTAAAATCAGCCCCACATAGATGATGCCAATGTCTGCTGCTAGCTTGAGCTATAGTCAGGCCCCCTTGTGTCATGGCTACAGAGGCTCCTGAGTGTATGGATGGCTGAGCACTGTGAAATAAATTGCAGGAACCAGTTCCCTAGATGGCTATTCTCCAGAAGAACCCCTATGGGCTGTCTTCTCAAATAAAAACTTTACAGTTATACACCCTTGGGACAGCAAAAGTTGAGGGTCTTGTTGATTTCTGAGATGCATGCAAGTCATTTTTCTATTGTCCTGATGTAAAGTACTTGGCCTCTTTTTCAGCAACCACAGCCTTCTTTGCCCCAGTTCTATAGCTGCTCCTTTTCTGATAGAACTGCAGTTTTCACATTTATTTTTTGCTCATGAGTTCACTATAGATCTGGCTAAAAGTGACCAGAAGTACCCATATCACAGACTAAACACTGGGCTGCCTTGAAATTTTCTCTGCCAGTTACTCCATGCCCTTAATCTCAGTATCTCACTTAGTCTCAGGACATGGACAAAGTGAGATACATTCTCTACCAGGGTATAACATACACATCCTCTAGTCTAACAACTAATGGAATCCTATTCCTAAATGAAACCTCTTGAGCCTGGCCTTTGCTAATCTACTAGTTTAGCCTGTTCTTACTCAAGTTGACATATCACAATGAACAATCACAGAGCTGGTTTCTCAGCAGTAATCAAGGACTGGCAGCAAATGGGACTACCTAGGGAACAAATCTGATGGTTTTTCTCAGTATTCTACTTTGTCATATATAACTGTTGTCCTTACCCCCAGATTTCTGTGATAAAAATTTATACAGAACATATAAAATAGATTTCTACTTTACATAGACAGTCCAGTTTGTTTGTTTGTTTGTGATACTAGGAGTTGAATTTAGGAGACCTCTGTCACTAAGCTATGCCCCAGACCTTTGTATTCTTTATGCTGAGACAGAGTCTTGCAAAGTTACCCAGTCTGCCTTCAAACTTAGGATCCCCCTGCCTCAGCCTCCAATTCATGGAAATTATACATGTATTCTTTTGAATCATTGTTCAGTAAAACTTTCCTCACTCTTGAGCCACATAGTTTCTCCTTTCTCTGGCTAGCATAGAACTTTCTCCGAGCCTTATTTAACTGAGCATCTTAGACTGACTTCTCTAGATGGGTTCAAATTCCTTAACAGCAGGAACTCTTTCTTTGCATTTTTATTCCTCCAGCATTGAGCACAAAATAGGGATTAAATAAACACTGAATTAATGAAAAAGTGAGTGAGACATCCTCTTCCAATATTTTTGTTGATAGGTCTGACAAAAAATAAGGACTCACTACACACTGAATTAATGAAAGAGAGGATGAGGAGCCCTCTTATAATATTTCTGTTTATGATATTCTGTATCATTTTTATGTATCATTATATATACACTCTGAGTTTTTTTATTGCATTTAGTCACTCTACATGCTAATAGGAAGTGTCAGCTTTTAAAGAGTAATGCATACTCTGTCTACTGCAGGTGGTGGTTTCACCTCTAAAAGAGGAATTTTTGGAGCTGTTGGAAAACTGGAAACAATGATGTGTGTCTCTTATGGGAGAATGGAAGATCTGGTGTTTTCAGGAGCAGCTACTGGAGATATTTTTATTTGGAAAGACATTCTACTACTAAAGACAGTGAAAGCTCATGATGGGCCTGTGTTTGCTATGTATGCATTAGATAAGGTATGGTATGTTTTCCAGAATTTTTTTTGCTTATCAGCTCTGTAAAATTACAGTTTTTGGAAGATGTCTAAAAGGAGGCCTGGATCTATAAATAGACTTGTCTGAATGAGGAAGGAGTCATCATGAGGCTCTAGTCAAAGAGTATTAAGGATAATCTGTGTGTGTGTAATGCTGGGGATTGAATCCAATCACATGTGCTAGACAAGCACTATACTACTGAGCTGTACTCCCAGCCCTTGATCATTGTTTTTAATCGTGCTTTTGAGTCCAATCCATTTGGGGGGTGGATATGAGACCCCAGGAGCTCTGTTAGGTTTTAAGGTTCTTCCTGTCCCACAGGAACTGCTTCTGGTCAGGAGCCTCAAGACAGAATCAGCCATAACTGGGCCAAGTGCTGAAGAAATGCAGGAGACACAATACGAGTGTGCTCAGTCTTGCTAGAGGGAGATTTCCATAATATAGCATTCAAATTATGTTAGCTTTTTAGTCTTATGTACCTGGGAAAAAATTCACAAACTGTCTTACCCAAGCAGAAATCCTATTGGGGCTGAGTGAGTGACTGGCCATTTAGATGTGTGTGTAATATTACCCATGTGTGTCTTCTCAGGGCTTCGTAACAGGTGGGAAGGATGGAATCGTCGAGCTCTGGGATGATATGTTTGAAAGATGCTTGAAGACATACGCCATTAAAAGAGCAGCATTGTCAACTAGCTCAAAAGGTGCATCCCTGAATATGCAATAAGAACCTCTGTTCACAGGACTGGAGAAATTGTACCGTACTTCTTGTAGTAGTTCAGTCTGATTAGTTCCATCATCCAGTCAGGACTCTCAGCACAAAGTGAAGAATGATTGCCTAGGACCTAGAGCTTAGGAACTATAAAAGTTGAATTTATGCTAGTGATCAGTCTTGTTCTTATATTTAAATGCATCATTTCCCCTCTCAGGCCTGCTTTTGGAAGATAACCCTTCAATCCGTGCCATTACTCTGGGACATGGACATATCCTGGTAGGAACAAAAAATGGAGAGATTCTGGAAATTGATAAAAGTGGTCCAATGACACTACTTGTTCAGGTACCACAATTGTACATGGTGTAAACCCCATTTCATGTCAGGACTGGCGCTAGGATGAGGTGAAGGACACTTGGGGGTCAGAGCTTGTGCAGCAGTTCCCAGGGCCATGCAGGCTGCCTGCTGCCGTGTAACTCTTAGCCACAAACAAGCAGCAGTGCATGTTTATTTTCAGCTGTTTCTCTGGTTGGGAGTCCAGGCACAGCTGACCTGGGTCCGCTGCTTAGGCTTCACATGGTTTCAGTCTCATCTGAGACCTAGTGGAGGGAGGAGGTTCTTCCAGGCTCACTAGCTTGTTGATACGACTTAGTTCCTTGAGGCTGTAGGACTGAGGCTTCTTTTCTGATCAGCTGTTGAGCAGAGGCAGAGTTTGTGTGAAATACGGGCCCTCTCACTGCTCCAGGCCACCACCCATATGCTATTTAGCTGTGAATATAGCAGAAGGCGTGCGGCAAGTAGAGCCCTCAGGACTATGGGGGTCAGTTGAGTTTCTAGAACTTTCAGATCACAGGTCAGTTTCCATCTTGTCCTTGCATGTGTGCCATTCTGCTCCTTTTCTTCTCAACACTTCCCTTTCATCTTCTGTTCTCTCATTTGCTGCTTCCTCCCAAGCTGAATTCAAAACTGAACTGGCATTGGAGCTGCTGGTGAGGTTTGCTGTGCCATGTACTCTGTGGGTTACATGGTAGAGGAAAGGTTTCCTGCACACCTGGGGTTCACAATCTTGTTCTGAGAGAAGACAGACAGACAGAGAGACAGTTAAGGAACTAGGGTGGCAATGTAAGATCATCACCTGTTCTTCTGTGGCAGGATTTCTGAATTGTGTGTCCAGCAATACTGTGTATTCCAGTTCCCTTGGGATAGAGTGTCTATTGTTTACAAGGAATGCTACTTTGGAAGAGAAGCGATAAATGGCATTCGGTCGATTAGGAAAATTTCCATGAAAATAATCAATTCAGAATATAATCAGCTCTGCACTGTGCTGTTTATGATCAGCTTTGTAGGTGATAAGTAACCAAGCAAGATCAAAGGCCCATTTCTTTGTGCCATTTGAGCTATTTCTATCGTGCCTCACTCTCTGTCCACTCCTGTGCATATAGGAATGTGAATACTCAGCTGAAGGGAGTGTTATTTTGAAAGTAGCATGGGCAGTGGTTTGAATGGATCTCAGAGTCTGCAACCCTGTCTTGAAGTAAAATGTGCGGAGGGATTCAGTCCCTGAAAGCTCCTGGCAGAGCCACTACAGGGAGGTGTGGAGGTGGACACATAAGCTGTCCTGCGACTGTGACTGTGACTGTGGGAAGCTTCCAATGACTATAAAACGGGGTGTAGGGTGCCCCAAAATCTGAAAAATGGATATCTGATTGAATCTGCTTTATGGATTCCATTTGTGTCCTATGTTGTGCTTCCATAATTTGCTTATGCTTATCTGTATTCTTATCTGTGTCTGCTCTAACGTCAGTAAGCAGGCATGTATTTTGGTAATCTCTGTAATTATTTGAGAGATTATTTCTGATTTCATTTTTTCCAGAGCCTCATTTAATTGCTTTGTTACCACTTTGGAGAACCCTGGTAGGGGGCTTTTGGATTTTCCAACCTCATTGCCCCCTGGGTTTGCCTTTGGTGAACTGGGTGTCTGAGGTTGTGTCTTGTTTAAGAGTTTTCTCATATTTTTTCAACAGAATGCAGAACAGTTCTATACAATATATAAGACCATAATATATCAATTCTGCCCTCAAGGGTTAAGATTCAAAATGGATTAAAGAGAAAACAGAGAAGTGCGGAAAGAGAGATTACAAGTAGGTAGGAGGACAAAGATGGGTCCCACCAGCTTGGGGAAATTGATGCAGAAGACTGAGGGAAAAGAAACCTGCAAGAGATAAAAGGAAGAACAGAACAAAACCACACTCACAAAGAGGTTAGGAACCGCACTCACACTCAAAAAAAAAAAAAGAAAGAAAGAGAAATAAAAAACAAACAATAAAACAAACAAGGAAAGAAGGAAAGAAAAACAACAAAGCAAAACAACCAAAATAGTCCATTTCCAGGATTGTCTCTGGACTCACTAGTAAACAGCCTGTGGAGACAATGTCCCAACTCATGTCACTGCATCTCTGCAAGCCAGGAGTTGCTTTATGACAGAGTAGTAGACAACCTTAGCAGACCTGCCCCAGGACTGGACTCACTTTGCTCACCGCAGTCCAAGCAATTTCCATGGGTCTGCGCCCAGCTAGATCAGCAGCCAGCACAGTCCTCCACGTCCACCACTCCCCTCCACTACCGAGTCTCTCTGCAGAGGCCTCAGGGTCACCAGCTGCCACCGTGACCATGACTGCACGTCCCAGGTTCCAGCAGCTCCCCTCACGCAGTGAGTCCGGCTCCAGGCGCAGGTGCTGCCAGCTACCGCCTTTTTCTTCACTGAAATTTTCCTTTTTACTCTCTGTGGGTTTCAATTCAGACTTCAGACTTCCTGGGTCCAAGGGACCCACTCCCTTCCTTCTTGTCTTCCTCACGATGGTACACTCCCGTGTCTAGACGGTGTCTCTCAGAGACGCTGCTTTCTCTGCTGCTTGCTACTCTGCTATCTTCCTAGAAGTCTCCAAATTCTGACAAATGAAAACAATATGTGTACTCTTCAGCCCCATATTTTCTCCGATATTGAATGTCAGTTGTATTTGGAACTTTTGTGTCTTTTACCAAATTACTATTTTGCTGAATAGCTTCCGGTTGCTCTTCAGAAAGCCACCTGTTCCCCAGAGCATTCCAGCTGCAAACACCTTTGGATGACTCTGCGAGGTCTTCTTTTTTGCTTTTCTGAGCCAAGCCTTTTTGTAATTAACCATTAAAATTAGAAATTCAGTGAACAAGCTGGTTTATTTTATTGCTCTACAACATCCTTCTTCATACTGCTTTATCAATAAATTATAGAAATCAAATTTATTTTTTCCTATTAAATGTTCATTTAAAAACATAATGGTTTATCTCAGTTATTGTTCTAATGTAGTCAAGTGTGTTTATGATAAGGTATAGGAATGTGGAATTAGTCCAGAGCATATTAAGAAGCTTTCAGTTTTCTTTTTGTCTCTGTCTCTGTCGTGTGTGTGTGTGTGTGTGTGTGTGTGTGTTGGGGGTTACTAGGGATTGAACCAAGGGCCTTGTGCATGCTAGGCAAGTGGTCTACCACTGAGCTATATCTCCAACCTTTTTATTTTTATTTTGAGACAGAATTATTTTGCTGAGTTGCCTAGGATGGACCCAAATTTGCAGTTGTCCAACCGCAACCTTGGGTGGCTCAGACTGTAGGCATGCGCCATCATGCTGGCTCCTTTCACTGTCCTGATATCTGCTGCGGGCACACAGACCAATTTATGAACAAATCCTGAACCTGAACTGCACTCAGTACACCAGAAATGAACATTTAGATTTATTTCTACTCTGCCAGGTGCTGTGCAGGCAAAGAAGTATACTTGTATAAATAACAAGACTATTGTTGTCTAATTCCATGTCAAACAGAGTAGCATGTTTTAGAATATGATTTTACTGAAGGAAGTGGTTTATGTCATTATGATCAAGATGTTTTATTAGAAAGTACATGTGTATTGTGTTTATTCAGTATAAAACAGGTTGAAAAGAGGGTATTTCACAATTCACCTGGATATTTGTTTCTAAAAGGGAAGATATTGGTTATCAAATAAAATTTGTAAACGATGTGTCTATATTTTGCTTTCCAAAAGAATGATTTAGCATCATGTAGGGTTGGCTTTAAATCAAAGTGCAAAAATTATTCAGTGCAATAATTTTGGGTTTAATTTGTACTTGAACTGATTGTTGCACTTGGCTGCCCCTGTGGCACAGAGACGGAGGACTGGCCGTTCTCGGCATGGGCTAAGTTTGGTTTCCGTTTCCTCCTCTTCCCAGGGGCATATGGAAGGGGAAGTCTGGGGGCTGGCAGCTCACCCTCTCCTACCCATCTGTGCGACCGTGAGTGATGATAAAACCCTTCGGATTTGGGAATTATCCTCCCAGCACCGTATGCTGGCAGTACGGAAACTCAAGAAAGGTACACAACATCTCCGTAACCGTCTGTAAAAGTGTTTACAAGCAACAGAGTGTGTTAGCTTCACTCATGCACCCAGCTAATGTTTACTGAGAGCACCTGTTGTGTGCTTCCAAAATATAGTAGGCAATGAGAACTCAGAGTTCACCATACACGCTAAGCACAGGCGGTTTGCCAGAAGGATGACCTGAGTCCACAGCGCTGTAGGACTATTGTTCACTTTATTTTTCTTGTACTGCACAGACATTTGCCACCTGGGGGCAATATGTCCTTCCTCTTCTCATGGAGAACTGTGAGAGTCAGTTGAAACATGTCAGCTTGTAAAGAATCCTTTTTATCTTTATGACTAACAGTCCCCAGAACTTATTACTGAAAAATAAAGTTCAGTTATGAGAGAAACAAATAATATAAATATGTATCAAACATTTGCGTGCTCTAGAACTAAAGGGTACACCAGGAGGTGGAAATTCAGCAACATTTATTAATCAGATTCTGTATGTCATGCACTAGGGAATCCCAAGATGAACTGTCCCCTCTCTAGTGTCAGAGATGGATAAGATTTAAACAGAGTCCCAGCAATAGGTGAGCCATTCAGATTGGGTAATTGAGAAGAGTCTAAAAATGGGACTCTTTAGAAAGAGATGAGTGGGGTGTAAAGAAATGAGCAGGGTAGTGCAGTACTGTGCAGCTGATAGTACAGGTTTCATTACCAGCTCTGGGCCTGAAGACACGAAGAGGAGGGAACAATGCTAGAACCTTGAACATGAGATGGTAAGTTGGCAGCCAGAGAGGAGCTGTGACATCAGCCTGGAGACCCAGCCAGCAGGCAGCAACTGGTCGAACAATACTCTAGCTTCCACTCTTCCCGTCTGCTACTGTGCTCCCCCCTCAGCCTAACCTATCCAGAAACTGGAGGCAAGAAACCCCCTTGATACATTCTACCCAGGCCAGCTTTAGGCACAGAGCAGGTGAAGAATGGAAGATGAAGAATGAATGAGAAGGGTAAATTGAAACTATTCTACACAAACAAGGTGCCACAGAAGCTCAGAGGAAACCTGCCACTTGGGACTGTTCCCATGAAGGTGACATGAGAGCGGAGGATTTCTGAGTCAATAAAAGTTCTTAAGGCAAGAAAAGATAAGATTGGGGTTTGGCCCTACAGTGTTTGTACTCAGTGGTGTTATGAACGTAGAGTCATGAGAGTAGTTCTACAGGAATACATCAAACAAAAACACATCAAGACAGTTGTAGCAGTGGTGAGAGTAGCTGGTACCGTGGAGCCAGCGAGCATGCTAGCACTTCACACTTAGCCCAGGAACCCAGTGAGTAAGGCCGCTCTTACCACTACTTTCAGATTAGGAAAGCCAGGCGCAAGGTACATAAGTAGCTTGCCCAAGGTTAGACAGCTAGGAAGAGGAACTGGACTCAAACCTCAGAGAGCAGCCCTGTGGACACTGTTTGATACTATCTCCCTCTGTCATGTTGCCTCTCTTTTACCCTTAGTTCTTGGGCCTCAGTAGGTAGTGGAGCCAGGATTCCAACCCGGTCTGAGTCCAAAACCATCTACTATCCACTGTAGGACTGAATCACTGGTCACTGGTATATATTGGGCAAGTAGAAGCCAGGTCCTGATTTATATGTCAATGAACTTCATTCCCTAGGTTAAAAATTAGTTCAAAAACTATTGATCCATCCTGGATAGTTGATGGTTCAATTCAGTTTATTCCATTTATCCTGGTATATTATTAACAGCACTCCTTTTCACTCTTGAAAGTGGCTTGGTTTGTACAGTAAATTGTATTTCATCTAATCCTAATGGCGTCTATCCGAGGGCAGACTCATTTTTCCTTTTCCCACTACCAGCACCACAACTGACTTACGGTATGTAAATCTGTGCTAAGTGAAGACATAAAGATTTCCTTTAGATGAGCCAACTGTAAGTTAGCAGTGCAAACATTGCCTTCGGCACAGTGTGAAGAGGGGCTGGAGTCCCTGTGGAGGTTCAGGCCGAGGTGCCTCTGCACAAGGCCGGGTGGCTGCTCCATCCCTGAGGCCATGTGACAGCAGCAGTGGTGGCTGCAGTGACAGTGTTCTCATTTGGACTGTGACAGTGGTTATGCAACTCTGTGATCCTGTTGGAACTTTTGGATTATACATTTTAATTAAGTGAATTGTATGACACATGAATCCTATCTAGTAAAGCTGAAGAACCCAGTGCTGAGGGTGGTTGTATTATTAATTCAGCTTCCTATTAAATGTACCCCCCCAGAAGTCCATACTCTGCACTCAGAAATGTCAGCCTGTGGTCCCATAAAGCAGCAGAAAACATTGCTTGTTCACATAACCTTCCTAGTAGTGGTTAATTTACAGAGACCCCTGAGAGAACTGAGAGAACCCCTGAGAGAACTGAGAAAATTTGGGGTCTGCCTAAATTTCTCATGATGGAGAAGGCAGACCCCAAATTTTTACCTCCAGAATTTGCATATTATAATCCATGGAGTGGAGAATTGGAGTGGCTGAAATAAGAATAATGAAGCTTTTTAAGTAAAACAAGTTTGTATGTAAGGCACTAGATTAAAAAAAATGGTATCTAAAAATTTTACTCTACAACTTCCATTCTGAAGTATATCCTCTTTCCTTAGAAGCCAGGTAGAGGAGATACTAAGTTTCTACTCTTTTTCCTGCTCACCTCATTTGTCTTTTGAAAACTGTTAGAATTCAGATGCTAAGAAATGAATGGATAAAGCTTATAAAAACTGAAAATATATGTTTGATATTATGATTATTGTTCTTGGATATGGGGGAAAGACCTTTTAAATTATGAAATTTTAATTCTCAGTAGTAGTGAGGAAGACCCGGTCACATGACCTTGCGAAGCAGTCAGGTGCAGATTTCTCTGTTTCCCCATTGGGTTTGTGTGACAGTGAATGTGGGGTGACAAATGTCTCTTGTGGCTTTCTCTCTAGGGGGAAGATGCTGTGCGTTCTCCCCAGATGGGAAAGCCCTGGCGGTCGGCTTAAATGATGGGAGTTTCCTGGTGGTGAATGCTGACACTGTTGAAGACATGGTCTCTTTCCATCACAGAAAAGAAATGATTTCTGATATTAAATTTTCAAAAGGTGACAATGACAGCAGATACTTTGGAAAATGTCACAGTCTTAGAATTCCCCAAAATTATAAGAATGGACATTTCAAATGTTTCTTTGACCTTTGCTCTACTTTAAAATACTGAGTTTATGAAATTGAAGTCCCGTGTAAAGGGTTTTGGTATTAACTGAGTGTTTGTCTTTGTAGATACAGGAAAGTACCTTGCTGTGGCATCTCATGATAACTTTGTGGATATTTACAATGTACTTACAAGCAAGAGGGTTGGCATCTGTAAAGGAGCTTCTAGCTATATTACACATATTGACTGGGATTCTCGAGGTAAAGCATGTTGTTGTGGCTTTTACGGTATCATTTCTAGTTTTTACAAAATCAGTGATCATGCATGTATTGTTTCCAGAGAAAATGGCACTTGAGTCTTAGACAAAAATATGGAAATAGCCACAGCAATATAAATGGATTTAATTTCACAGTCAGAAAGCAGGTCCTGTTAACGTGGAATATGTTTCCATCTTTTAAAATATTGTTGATATTATCATAGAATTAAAACTATTGGGGTTGGAGATCACTGAAGATACACACTGTCTTTTTACCATATTAGCTACTACCTTGCCTTTGAGATGATCATGTTCTGTCATTGTCCTGGTCTCCTCCTCCTCCCTGCTTTCCTGTTTCTGTGTCAAAAAGCCACCTTGTGGAGAATGGCCCCAAAAGACTTTAATGATTTCATCTTCCAGTGGAGACAGAAAGGTACTTTGAGCTTGCCTAGAGTATCTTTGCTCTCTAAGGCTTCCAACCTACCCCCCAGCCTCCTCCTCGAAGTCATCCCCACAAAAGCCACAAAGACTTGTCTGTTATTCAATACATCTGTCATCTACATTTGCAAAGTATTATGCCAAGATGTGGAAATGAGACATGGCTGCTATTCTCTGTGGAACTTATAGTCTGGTGAGGGCTATATCTTTGTACTGAACTACTGTGAAAGCACAGATAGGTCAAGCTGTGGGGATAAGAAGTGGTGAGTCCTAGGGGAAGAAGTGAGCCTGGGCTCAGGATGGGCCAGACTAGCATTGAAGTGGGACGTATGTGCTATAGGTTGGGTCACTTTTAGATCTTGTCTCAGAGACTTGGCTGATGTTAAAAGGCTGCTGCATCAGGCAGTTAGGAATGGGCAGTGCCCTCCTTGTCAAAAAAAGCATAATCCACTGCGATAGAAAACCACAAAATACAATGTGGGCTCTGAGAAAAATGCTCCCAGGGAACCCACAGAACCTTTGTAGAAAGATCTTTAGAGATGACCAGAAATTCACCAAATGGCAAAGTCAAGGCAGAGCATTCCAGGCAAAAGGCACATGGCATGCAAAGCCGTGAATGCGGAAGGACAGGGTGTTTAAGAATAATGCTGAGTGGCCTCATGGGGGAAGTGGACAGGCAGACCAGAACAGGGTGAACAAGGAAGCTAATGGTGGGCTTCATTCTGTCCGTGTCATTAGAATAGGGCATTACCCACCGCTAGGGAGGGCAAGTGGACCTGTCGTTGAAGAGCACCTAATGTGAGCTATGGAGAGAGGTGATGAGAGCCTCAGCAAGATTATGTTGGAGACACTGAGATAACTTTACTTCAGGTATTCGTGAAGTAACAGTGGTAGACTGACTTTGGCAGTCCTTCTGCCAGGCAGGTTTGTAGTTGTAGCTGGACTTGCTGCCCTGGAATTTGGGTTTTATTTCAGCTGTATAACTTGCAGGAGCTTTATAGGGTGCAACACATGGGTACAAAGCATGTGATTTACTGTAAGAGGCATGTTATGGCTGTGTCTAGATGACCCCCCAAAGCCTCATGCAGTCATAGGTGGGGCTTTTACAGAGGCGGCTGGATCTAAAGTGTGTGATCCTGGGATTGATTCATGGTGCAATGCTAGGATAAAGGGCACTAGGACTAAGGGTGTGAGTGTTACCCACACTAGGTGGCCTGGATAAGATATAAGGGATAGAAAGAGCTGTGGTTGTCTCTTGTTGCTTTGCTACCTTCTGCATGTTATGAACTGTTTCTTCCCTGTGATGCCTGTCTGCCATCCACCCTGCCTTGTAGCCAGCCAATGATGGACTGAAATTTCCACAAACTGTGAACTAAGTAAACCTTTTCTCCTTTAACTTTGGGTGTTGGGTGTTTTGCTCAGCAACAAGAAAAGTAATTAAGACAAGGTACAAGTGCCAACAAAGGCAAAGGGAGATCAGACAAGTCCCTCTCACTTTTATGTGAGTGCAGTGTGGCCTGGCCACAGTGCCAAGGATTTGGCTGGCATTGTGATCTTCAGGGACTGGTGCCTGGGCCAAACAGATCAGTAGCTGCTTCTCAGATCTCTTCTTCAATATTCTCTGCTTTTTTGTTGTTATTTCTTCCTTTTATTCTCTTATAAGGTAGACATGGCATTTCTCCCACTGAAATCACTATTAGAAGGTGAAAACCTATTGTTATGTTTATTAGGAAGTGAACGACCAAGAAAAAATGGGATATATGAAGAGTAAATTCTTATTTCAGAATTTTTAAACAATTACATTTAATTATGGTTATATATATAATTTAAATTTTTAATCATTTTTAAATAAACTGAAGACACTAAGTACATGCACATCATTTGTGACCATCTCCACCACCCATTTCCAGAACTCTTTCCATCTTGTACAACTGAAACTCTATACCCAGTACACAGTACACAGTAACTCTCCACTCCTCCAGCACTGCTGACCATCATCCTTTCTGTTTGTGAATTGACAGCTCTAGCTATGTCATGTAAATGGAATTATACAGTTATGTTTGTATAAACTGTTTCACTTAGCAAAACCTTCTCCAGGGTCACCCATGTTGTAGCATGTGTCAGAATTACCTTCTTTTATAAGACTGAATAGTTTTCCACCATAGGTATATTCCACATTTTCTGATTTGTTCGTCTCTTGATAGACAGTTGGCTTGCTTCCACATCTTAGCTATTATGAATAATACTTCTCTGAACACATGTGCATATATTTCTGCAAAGGCCTCTTTTCTGTTCTTCAGGATATGTATATACCTAGACATGGAACTTCTAGGTCATATGATAGTTCTATTTTTAAGTTTTTGCGGAATCTCCATATTGTTTTCCGCAGCAGCTGCACCATTTTACATTCTCACCAACAGTACCCAAGAGTTCCAGTCCTCTCCTGTGCTTGCCATTATTGTCTGTTTTTATTTTGATAGTAGCCAGCTTAATGGGTATGATTAGCTACCTCATTGTGATATTGATTTGATTTGGGAGAGTTGTATTTAGTTTTGCTTTTTACTCTTTAATTCTGAAAGTATGTGGTCCTTGTATCAGATGCTGGGGGTTAAAGATTAGTAAGGCCAGGATAGAAAACGTAAGACTTTGGCCAGGATCCGTGGCTTGCTGCTGCTGCGGGGCCTGGGTGAAGATCTGTGTAAAGTGCCTCAGCTCAGAGCGTCACTGGAGAGGGAAGAGGAAGCCTCACTGTGTCTGTATTCAGTCAAGGCTGGCATCCTTGAACTCAGGACCACAGGAAGGTGCTGAGAGTGAGGAGGAGAAAGTGAGGGTCTTCGAAAAATCACCTCACCTCTTAGTAATAAGGACCCCTTGGTCAGGTGAGTGTGTCAGATGAAATGGTTTCTGTGGTTCAAGAGTAAGGTAGAAACAGTTTTGATTTTTTTTAGCAGTTGGAAATTTTATTTTTTATTTAAATTTATTAGTACATGCACGTGGTATATAATGTTTACATTCCTGTGCGAAGTTGGTATATGTATATAACACATCTTAGTTACTGTTTTCTTTTCATTCTTTATCCTTTCCCTCCCTCCTACCTCCCTTTATCTCTTGATACTTTCATCTCTTCATCTCTTCCACTTTGAGAACAACCTATCTCACCACTTCCTATTATTCATCTTTTATTTTGATGTTTATTTTTACTCGAGATTTTTCATATAAGTAAAAATGTGATATTTAAGTTTGTGTGTCTGATTTAGTTCACTTAGCATCATGTTTCCAATGGGTATCCATTTTCCTACAAAATGACTCGACTTTATCTTTCTTTGTAGCAATAGTACTCCATTGTATATAAATACCATTGTATTTAATTTATGTATTGTACATAAATTTCATTCATCTGTTTATGGACATATGGGCTGCTTCCAAGATTTAGCTGTTATAAATTATGCTACCATAAACATCGGTTTGCATGTATCACTGCAGAATGATGTCTTTAACTCTTTTGAGAACATAAGTAGAAGAGGAATAGGAGGGGCAAATGGAATTTCTAGTTTCAGTTTTTTGAGGAATCTCCACACTGATTTCCAGTTTACATTTCCGTCAACAATGTACACAGGTTCCTTTTCCCCCATATCCTCTCCAGCATTCCTTATCAGTTGTTTTCTTGACGATGGTCATTCTTTCTTGGGTAAGATGGAATCTCCATGTTGTTTTAACTTGTATTTCTCTACATGTTGAGCAGCTCTTTATGTATTCATTGGTCATTTGTAGTTCATCTTCTGCAAATGTCTATGCTTTTTACTTGCCCGTTTTTTTTGATTGGGTCTTTTATTTCAGGCATCTACTTTTTTTGAGTTCTTCATATATTCTATATCCTCTGGTGAATCACTGCCAAAAAATTTTCCCCATTATGTAGGTTGCCTTTTCACTCTGTTGCTTATTTTTCAGAAGCTTTTAAATTTAATATGATCCCATTTGTTGATTCTTGGAACTATTTCTTGTGCAACTGTTCTATTCATAAAGTGCAGAAGCTTTTAAATTTAATATGATCCCATTTGTTGATTCTTGGAACTATTTCTTGTGCAACTGTTCTATTCATAAAGTCCTTGCCTATGTCTATGACTTCAAGACTTTGATTTACTTGTCTTCCAGCAGGTTAAGTGTTTCTTTGTTAACATTTAGTTCTTTTTACTTCTATTTTAGGTTAGTACATGGTGAGAGAAATGGGTCTGTATTCAATCTTCTGCATAAGGATAACCAGTTTTCCCAACACCATTTATTAAAGAGGTTTTCTTTCCTCCAGTGTGTATTTTTGGTCCCTTTATGAAAGGCCAAATAGTTGAATATATCTAGGGGTCATTTCTGCGTTCTCTATTCTGTTCTGTTGATCCTTATGTCTGTTTTTGTGCCAGTACCATGCTATTCTTAATTAGTATAACCTGTAATAGCCCTTTAAATTCAGGGCTGTGATGCCTACAGGATTACCCAAGATTGCTTTCACTATTCTGGGTCTCTTCCAGTTCCATATAAATTTTAGATGGTTTTCTCCAGTTCTTTGAAGAATGCTATCAGAATTTTGATTTGGATTCCATTAAATTGGTCTATCAAGTTTGGAATTATGATCATTTTTACTGTATTGGTTCTGTTTACCCTAGAACAGGGGTATCTTCCCATTTTATGATGACCTCTTCAATTTCATTTTTGAGAGTACTGCATTTTTCATTGTAGAGGTCTTTCACTTCCTTAGGCTGATTCCTATTTATTTAATTTTTCTTGGTGCTATTGTCAATGGTTACTTTTCCCTAATTACTTTCTCAGTGAGTTCATTATTAGTGTACAGGAATTGATTTTTGCATGTTGATTTTGTATTCTGATACATAACTGAATGTGGTTCTTTTTGGTAGATTTTTATTTTGGATCTTCTAATGTAGGAGATCATGTCATGTGCAAGTAATGATAACTTGGCTTCTTGGATGGAGACAAATATAACTTGTATCCATTTACCTGTAAAAGTCTCCATTTTATCATTCTTTATAGCTGAGTAGTACTCCATTGTATAAAAACATCACATTTTTTTTTTATTTAAAAGAGAATAAAACAAAAGGGGGTAGTACAGAGCAGATCAGAAGAGGACAACATAGGCAACACAGTACTTTACATTAAGTCAACTGGACATCAACAGTATCTAACGCCATATCTCTAACTCTGCTATAGTTGAGCATAGTTTCAATTACAATAATATCAAACATAACACAATAGTATAAAGT
>PVJX010008237.1:0-66740 GCA_004027295.1 Dolichotis patagonum | reverse complement strand
AATCATAAAGAAGATTATACACCATGACCAAGTGGGATTCATCCCAGGAATGCAGGGATGGTTCAACATACGCAAAACAATAAATGTAATCCAACATATCAATAGAGCCAAAAGCAAGAACCACATGATCATCTCTATAGATGCAGAAAAAGCTTTTGATAAAGTCCAACACTCATTCATGATAAGAACCTTACAGAGAACTGGAATAGAGGGTCTTTATCTCAATATGGTAAAGGCCATCTATGACAAACCAACAGCCAGCATCATATTGAATGGTGAAAAACTGAAAGGCTTTACCTTTAAAATCAGGCACAAGACAAGGATGTCCCTTATCACCATTCCTATTCAACATAGTACTGGAAATACTAGCCAGAGCAATTAGACAAGAGAGAGAGAAATAAAAGGAGTAAAGATAGAAGAAGAGGAAGTTAAATTATCATTATTTGCAGATGACATGATACTTTACATAGAAGACTCCCAAAACTCCATTAAAAGAATCCTAGATATAATGAATAAATTTAGCAAGGTAGCCGGATACAAAGTCAATACTCAAAAATCAATAGCATTTCTATACACTAACAACAAAAGTACTGAGAAATAAGAGACGCTACACCCTTTACACTAGCATCCAAAAGAATGAAATACTTAGGAAAAATCTCACGAAAGAAGTAAAAGAGCTATACAGAGAAAATTATAATACCCTGAAAAAGGAAATCGAAGAGGACCTTAGAAAAATGGAAAGACATCCCCTGTTCATGGATAGGAAGAACAAACATTGTGATAATGGCCATTCTCCCAAAATTACTATACAGATTCAACACAATCCCAATCAAAGTACCACTAGCATACCTCACAGATCTAGAGAAATCACGCCTAAAATTCATCTGGGAGCAGAAGAGACCTAGAATAGCAAAGGCAATTCTAAGCAACAAAGGTAAAGCAGGAGGCACCACAATCCCTGACTTGAAATTATACTACAAAGCTACAGTAATAAAGTCAGTATGGTACTGCAATAAAAACAGACCAGAGGATCAGTGGAATAGACTGGAAGATACAACCACAACCACAAACTCACTCAACCACCTTATCTTTCTTTGATAAAGGGGCCAAACATGCTTGCTGGAAGAATGATAGTCTCTTTAACAAATGGGGCTGGAAAAATTGGCTGTCCATATGCAGAAGACTAAAATTAGACCCATGTCTATCACCATACACTAAACTAAAATCTAAATGGATCAAAGATCTAAATATTAAAACAGAAACACTAAAACTACTGGAAGACAAAGTAGGTAAAAATCTCAAAGATATAGGGGTAGGAAGAGAATTCATGAACAAGAACCAAACTACACGGGAAATACTTCCCAGAATCAATAACTGGGACCACATCTCATTAAAGAGTTTCTGCATGTCAAAAGAGGTTTCCAGCAGAGTGAAAAGAAAACCCACAAATTGGGAAAAAATCTTCATGGACAGTTCCTCAGACAAACGACTTCTGTCTAGAATTTATAAAGAATTAAAAAAAATCAGACCCTCAAAATTCAAAGATCCAATCCAAAACTGGGCATCTGAAATGAATACACAGTTCTCAGATGAACAAATACAAATGGCAAATAAATACATGAAGAAATGTTCATCATCATTAGTCATGAGAGAAATGCAAATTAAAACCACACTGAGATTCCATCTCACTCCAGAAAGAATGGCCAGGATAGAAAACACTACCAAGTGTTGGAGAGGCTGTGGGGAAAAAGGAACTCTTCTACACTGTTGGTGGGAGTGTAGACTGGTGCAACCACTGTGGAGGTCAGTCTGGAGATTCCTCAAAAAGCTGGGTTTGGAAGTCCCATTTGACCCAGGTATTTCACTTCTGGGCATGTTCCCAGAAGAACTGAAAACATCATACACAGTGATATATGTGTACCCATGTTTATAGCAGCACAATTTGTAATAGCCAGATCCTGTAAACAACATAAGTGCCCATCAACTGAGGAATGGATAAAAAAGTTGTGGCATTTTTATACAATGGAGTACTATTCAGCTATAAAGAATGATCACATTGAGATATTTATAAATAAATGGACACAACTTGAGACCATTCTCTTGAGCAAAATAAACCAAACTCACAAGTGTAAATACCGTATAGTCTCCCTAGTATGAGAGTTTATAAGACTATAAAAGATTTTATGGCAAGCATGAGTCCCCATCTCATAGCTTTGAAGCCTTTCAATGTTTTCAATCATCAGTTGAAATGGTTTTATTCTGTTTTGTTTGACTATATTATGCGTGATGATATGAACAGCTGTTTTAAAGAAAACAAAACATTATGACAACTATTGCTGATTTAGTATCATCCTTCTTAGAAGTCCTACCATGCTTCTATTCTTCTACTACCATTGGTTCTATCTATCACATTGTGTCTTATTGGGATTTGAATATGTGTGATAGTTTAAACAAAAATTTTCTATCGAAAATGCGATATAGCACCCATTGATCATTTTCTGTTATTCAGTTCAGAAAGCCCTGTAATTCTTTCACTTTATGCATGGCTTTATACTATTTTTTTATGTTTGATATTATCGTATTTGAAATGCTCAACTATAGCAGAGTAAGAGATATTGTGATAGCTGCTGTTGATGTCCGGTTGTCTTAATGTAAAGTACTGTGTTGCCTATGTTGTCCTGTTCTGATCTGTTCTGTACTGCCCTCCTTTGTTTTATTCTCTTTAAAATAAAATTTAAAAAAAATGAAGATGCTAAACATATTAACGTCATATGCAAAGTATGGGGACTGATCATAAATCTTTTATGGCAGATGGTCAGTACTCAATAAATAATGATAACAAAAGAAATTATTTGTGTATACTATTACATCATTTTGATAAGTACTGTTCTTGAAAATCACCTAGCAAATATTTACTGTTTCCAAGTACTAGGTACTGCTAAGCAATGAAGATACAAAGTTGAAGAACCAGTCTGTACCTCCAAAAGCTTATTTTTGGAGAATCAAAAAATGATATTGTTCATTAGTATATATATGATAAGTGCTTTGGTGGGTGTATACACAGGGTATATGAAAGCAGGGCCCATAACATGGGATGGGATGGTTAAGAGACCAGATACATGGTATACATATTACATGAGAATAGTCTACTTCACTGTGAATCTTTTAGAGCTTTCAGTGAATAGAAGTAGGTGCCCTGAATAAAGACAGTTTTCCTAAAGAAAGCTTTTCCCCTCCTCTCTTTGCGCTTTAGCAACTGGATGAAGGGGATGTAAAAGGAAAAAAGGCACAGCACATAAAGAGGCTAAAACTGGTAGGGTTTGAGTTACTGCACTACTCTGAAATACTTAACTTTAATGTCTTATTTGCTGGCATAAATGCTTACTTCTTGAAGTCACCAATAGCTTGGATTTTCTGTCACCTGCTACTGAATACATTCCTAGAAAATAAATAAATTTTTTGAAAAAATTAACTTCTGATCTGAGTCCAAGAGAAGGAGTAAACTCATCCAAAAGAAAAAAACACAGTTAGATACAGCTGGCAGAAGTAGGGTATCTACAAAGGCCTGGCAAGGAAGGAAGCCTGGGGTCCAGGCTGGCACCCATTCCACAGGGTGTATTTTCTAGATTCCTGGATAGCTTTAGCCAGGTGACTCCCACCCTCTCCACGTCCCACTGCCCACGCTTTAGAA
This sequence comes from Dolichotis patagonum, assembly GCA_004027295.1. NCBI lineage: Eukaryota > Metazoa > Chordata > Mammalia > Rodentia > Caviidae > Dolichotis > Dolichotis patagonum. Next base: position 63,049 of record PVJX010008237.1, on the reverse strand, counting down.
ATTCAACACTCTGACCTCAGTGGTTCTATGTGGTGAGTATTTACCCTTTTACAATAAGTTCTTTCATGATAAACATCAAACTCACTCTTGACTAATGTTCAGACTTTCAGGAATGTGTATTTATGGAGTTAAAGTCAATTTGAGCCACATTATCAACTTCTATATACAATGCGTGAAACTAAAGCTTCCACGTGCTTACCATGTGACAGGTACTTTACACTAATTAATATTCACAACTCAGTGGAATATGTACTATGATTAGTATCTTTTTTATAGGGCTATGTTGGGTTAAAATTATACAAGGTTAGACAATAATGGCAGAGTAAGAATTCAAACTGAGGTCAATTCCATTACAGAGCCACTCTGCTCCACTGTTTGCCAGCTCAATGTATTCCTCCTCACTCATCCCACTTCACTCAGACATCCTGGGGTTAAATCTATTGAGAGGCTTTGTCATGTTTTGAAGGATAAACAGCATCCCCAACCTCAATGCCATGTTGGTAGCCTTCTCCCAAAGTAAAAAATCAAAAAGTGTCTATAGATATTGTCAAATGTGGCTAACCATACTGAACAGTGCACATATTGTACAGAACATTGCTATGGCCTCAGAAAGGTCTAACAGACAATTTTGTTATAGACAGAAGGAACAAACGTTCTCTTTTCCTACCTCATTACTGCTCACTATAGCTTATTAATAGCCTGAGAAGGGATGACAGGGAGATGAGTGTTCAGCAACAACCCTCTCCAAACTCTCACATGCTCAAAGGCAAGGCTTTTGGGAAGAGCCTGGGTCATGGGCACACTACAGTTCACTTGGTATTATGGGGTGGGGTTCAGTGGGAAGAGGTGGGCCACAGGAGCCATGACCAGGAAGGGTATACCTTCCTGACTCCTCCCTTCTCCCTCTATGTCCACCACTATATGAGCAGCTTCCCTTCACAGCAGGCCCTGTCTTGGAACCAGCTGACCATGGACTGAAAATAGCCAAATACACCTCTCTTCCTTTAAACTCAGGGTGTTAGTTATAGCATTTTGTCCCAGCAACAAAAAAGTAACTAAGACAATCAGATTAGACTCAATATGAAGAGTATGCTTATACCATTAGGATAATGTAATGGGGAGCCCATGAAAGTGTTAAGCAACAGTGTGAAAAAAATCATAAATACGTCTTTGATGGCTGTTGGAGAATGGCATGAATGTGCAGAAACGAGAAGCAGAATAATAGCTGTAGTATCTCAAATAAGTGTGATGATCTGAATTAATACAGTGGTAGTAAGAATAGACACACACAGCAACTGAGAAATGACAGGACTTGGTAACTGACTCATCGTAAGGTGGGGTGGAAGAGTCAAGGCTGGTTTCCAGGTTTCAAGGTTGGACACATGAATACAATTTACCAAGACAGTATGGCAGAGTAACAGTCCCTCAAAGTGTTCATGTCTGAATCCTCTAATTCCTGAAGCCTGTGAATCTGTTGACATACACAGCAAAAGACTTTCCTGTTGTGATAAAATTAAGAACCTTGAGATGGGAAGAGTAGGCCCAATGTACACTCAGAATAAGGATATGACTGAGGGAAATTTGACTGTGACGAAGTGTCAGTGATGCAGAGTAAGAAAGACTCAGTCAGTTGTAGCTACTAGAAGGTAGAAAAGCAGGGAAATACATTTTTCCCCAGGAGTCTCTCATACCAACACCTTAGTCATCCCACTGAGACCCAAATAGTTCAACTACAGAACTCTCAAATCACAAATGTGTATGAAGCCACCAACTATAAAGTAATCTATTACAGTAGTAACAGAAAACTAACATAAAGAGGTACAGAACTTGTGATATGACAAAATGAGTTTGCTCTAGAAAAGCTGAGTGTGAACTGGCTATGGGTACCCAGGTGAAATTGATCAGCTAAGATATAATATTGGTTTGATATATGGGTCTGTATCTTAAATTGGGACTATGAACTGAAAGTCATCAGTATTATCAAAATTAATCAAAACCATCAGGGTAGATAAACTCTTTCTGGACAAACACAAGTAGAAAAGAGGCCTTGAAAGAAAGTAAAAATTGATATGCCAAAACATTAACAAGAAAACCAGGACAATGTGCTGTCTGAACAATTTAAAACATGAGACTACCAAATTAGGGGAACAGGATGGTTTGTATAAAGGGATTTTCAACAGGATCAAATCAAAAACGGTTGTCAGTTAGGGTTAAAATTATCCATTTCATTTAGAAGAGGTCACGATATCTTTTATAAATAGAAGCTTCAGAGAGGTGATATTAGAAGACATTTGCTACTAATGCTGAAAAACCAGGTGACACATGAGTTGACTTTAATCAGTACTTTGATTAAAGTTTGACTTCTCTCTTTCAAAATGAAGATAGGTGATAGGTCAAAAAGTATGGGTTTCAGGAACAATTTTTTAAAGATAGGAAAAAATAAAGCATTTAATAACTATTAATGGGAAAATTTATAGTTAAGTAGAAAATGAGATAATAAAAAGGAGAAAAAAGAGTAACCTGTGAAGTGAGTTCTAAGATAGGAAGGGATGGGATGCAAAGCCTAGGCAGAAAGAGATCAGCTTTCAGACAGGCAGCTCCTCTTGGGAGAAAACGGAAGAAGGACAAGAACTGGCCACTAGTTGGGGACTTACCTACACGACAACGTTCAATTTCCTCAGCGAAGTAGAAAGTGAGATCATTTGACAGTGAGAGAAAGGGGAACTCAGCTTGAGCCAAGGAAGTTTGAAATAGCTTTAATGGTAACAGTGGAAAAGGAAACGGGGTATACGAGGGGGCCTACACATTTTACTGAATATTAAAGGTAGCTATGTGGAGTACCTGACATTTGGAACAATTCTCCCAGCTTCACCAATTCAAAACATACACACACAAAAAAATTAACAACTGTATCAGAAACTGGACAACAAAAAAGCACAAAGCTGCAGGACCTAACACTAAGAGGAAAAAAATAAAGTAACACTATTCTACAGAGGCTCCTTCTGGAATGTAATACTGAAGCATAACTAAACAAACAAGGCAGGACGACTACTGAGGTGAAGACTGAAATTGGTGTTTGAGGAAGCAAACACGTATGTGGAAGGAAGACAAAAGTCTTTAAAATCTACAAAAATCTCTATGCAGATGTGGAGTATACTACTGAATACTAAACTGTGTATGTGTAGAGAAAAATTCCACAGGGCTAATGCATTTTCTAGTTCTAACCAGGCAGAGTTGAGAGATCTCTAATATCCAAGAAGTTCAGCAGTCATAGCTACATAATGATGCTTTACTCAGTAATGGGACTATATATATGATGGTGATCCCTTTGGATTACAGTGTAAAATTAATACTGCGGCTATTGTGGCTTGTGTATGCTGTATGATATCTATATAACAACAAAATCACCAAGTGGTGTATTTATTTCTCAGACGTACCCTCAGTGGTAAGCAGCTCCTGACAAGAGACACCAGAGAAGGGTAATATTTTAGAATAAAAACTCAATTAACTCTAGTGTAGAAACTGAAGTTACTCTAGACCTGCCCTAACTAGGCTTAAACATAAGTCCCCAAAAGATCAACCTAATTTACAAGTAAACTAGTTGCCTGCCATAATAAACATTAATATTCTTTGAGAACAAAATCAAAATGGTCAAAAAACTAAACGAAACCAAAATAAAAAACTATAAAAATCGGTGTCCAGTACTAAATTAAACATTAAATTGGCAAAGAAACAAAATTATTACCATGATTGTACCCAAAATCAGTAAGAAAGACTCAGGAAGGACAAAGATAATATAATTACCAAATAAGAACTTTAAATCAGGGCTGGGGAATTTAGCACAGTGGCTTAAGCTCTTAACTGGTAAGCACTGAGTTCAATCTTTGCTATCAAAAACAAACAAACACCCAACTTTAAATGAGGCATGCTAACTACACCTAAGGATTTAAAGGAAGACACCAACATAAGGATATTAAAAACTGTATGTGGAGTTTCCAATACAAAAACAAAAAAGGTCCAAAGTAGAAAATCTAACAAATGGGATTTATAGTGTATTACATATTTCAGTAAAAAGATTATACAGAAATACAAACTACCAATAAGGGTAGGAAATAGTGTGATAAAACCCAACACGTATGTGTGTGTTCTGGATAACAAACCAGGAACCTTGCACATGATAAGACTAAGCTACATCTTAATCCCTCTCAACATGTAATTACACTTAAAACAACCAACCAAAAAGACTTCGTAAAATACGAACAGAAGAGAACATGTTCAATGTATAAAGAACATCCATGAAAATGTTAAGATTGATATTGCATTATATGGATACCAAATGAGTATTTCTCTATAACTGAGAGCAATACAAGAAAATCTACTCTCACCATTTATATCCAACTCTGTCCCAGAGATTTTAGCAGTATAATTAAGTGAGGAAAACAAGTAAGTATATACACAAACTGGAAAAGAATTAAAAATATCTTTATTCATAGATAATGACTGAGTAGGTATAAGATTCTAAGGATTCTATATGTCACTAGATTTAATAATATGAACACTGCAAGTTTGTAGGCTACAGAATCAGTAAAAATATGGGCAACAATGCATACCAAAACTTTTTATATGCCTCTTGTAATAGCATCCTAAATTTTTACAATGTTGAATATTTGGAATAGTTTTATGAACATATGTATAAAACATGTACACAGAAAATACAAAACTCTAGTGATAAACTATGGAAAACCAACTATTGTGGAGATATCATGGATCAAGATGTCAAATGCACCCAAATTGATCTATAAACTCATAGTAATTCCAATCAAAACCCTAATAGAATTTTTAATAGACAGTGATAAAGTAATTCTAAAACTTGCATGAAAATACTAAAAACAATTTGAACCATTTATATCACCTGATAAAGACTTTCTATAATGGTTCAGTAGACAAGACAATGTGATGCCTTGTGAAAAATTTCACAAGAAAGTTGAAATACATAGAAAAAGCAAAATGACACCAGCAAATACCCTGAAACAACTACAAAATGTCACACACACACACACACACACACACACACACACACACATCTGGTACCCAGAAAATCACAAAAGGCAACAACATATAAGGAAGTTTAGCAATTAAGAGATTCCCAAACTTGAGGTCATAACTCTGGCTGTTGGTGTTCTCACTTGTGGCTGTTCTCATGAGCTATCTCATACAATTTCAGTGGCAGCGCTGCTAAAGTAAGATTGTCTGAGTTTGAATGCACAAAGTTAACACAAATAATGGAGGTTCTAATATCTGAACACAGAGAAAGGTAACTAGAGACAAAAATAAAGCTTCAGACTAGAATAACATCAGCTATTTCTAAAGATGTTTAATCAGAATTTTAGGAGAGGAGAGGAGAGGAGAGGAGAGGAGAAGATACAGAAAGTGTTTGATGAGGTAATGGCTGATAACTCCCCAATTATGATTTACAGATTTTAGTTCAATAAATCCCAAGTACAATAAAGTGCTCAACATTCTCACACATAATAAACTGCTGAAAGCCAGAGGAAGCAAGCAAGTGAACAAGTGAGTGGTACATGAATTCAGATTACTTCTTCATAGCAGTGTAAGAAACACAATCCTCATGTACAGGAAAACAATGACACCATTAAGTGCTACATAATATGCAACAAAACTTTTTACATGCCTTTTGCAATAGTGTTTTAGCAACAATGAAGTCTGAAAGGCAATTGAATAATGTATTCAAAGCAATAAAAGACACATAAAACCATTAAGCAGGAATTCTATACCCAGTAAAACTATCTTTCAAAACTGAAAGCAAAATAAACTCTCATATATAAGTACATAATGAGAGAATTCATTATGTCAATGTATAAGAAATACTTTAGACTAAAGATGTTAGCTTTGATTTCTTTTTTTTACTTCCCTCAGATTCAATCTACCAGTAAGGCCTGCTAGCTTTATACTCAAAATATGCCTGGAATCCATCTACGTTTTTAAAAACAATATTACATCTTTCACTGCCTTCACCTAATCAAGTGCCTTGAATTCTCTACTAGATTTCTGTGTATGCTTACAGCTTATTTTCCAAAAGTGTTTTTTAAAAACTGGGTCATTCTACTACTCTCTCACTTAAAACATTCTAATTGGCATTCCATGTACTTAGGATGAAATTCATGCTACTTGTCATGGTTAATACGTTGTACATATACTACTCTGCATTTAACTTTTGCTATCATTCTTTCCTTAACCATCTCTAAATTTTAGCATACTGGAATTCTTATTGTCTTCAGACATCCCAAACTCATTCCTCCTGAGTAATATTTGTATTATTCTTTCTGCTTGTTATAGGACAAACTGGTAGGTGATCTGGCTTCTTGTGAGACTGGTTTCTCATTCAGGTCTCTCTACTCAAATGTTTTCCCTTTGTGGTGGATGACAACAGGTGGTCCAACTTGTAACACCAGCTGAACTGAATCAGCATGGTGCTGAGTGTGGATGGCCCACCTGAGGGTTACTGCCAACAACATACAAAGGACAACTGGAGAGGAAGAAGTGGTGGTGTTGCTTCTTGTGGTTGTTGGTTCTCTTGTTGCCATTGGTTCTCTTGGAGGAGCTTGTTGAGCTTCTTTCCTGATGTGAACTTGACTTTTCTCATCAACAGAGGAGTTGGGGACCTTACTGTCGCTGAGAATGGCTGCGGTTCACTTTGGGAGAGCTCTGGTCCTTTCTTTGAGCATTACTTCCTGGCTCTGGAGGGGAAGATGATGTGCTCTTCAATCTTCAGGAGAAGCTTGTCATCCTGGCTTTCTGATATGAACTCAGGTGTACTCATTGTTGGAGGAGCTCAGGACCTTATTGTCGCTAAGGATGGCTGTGGTACTTTTCAGGAGAGCCCTGGTCCTTACTTTGAGTGTTGCTTCCTGGCTCCAGTCCAGATCTCTCAGCCTGCTGGCACAGATCCTCCATCTCGCCAACACAGATTTTCTAGCTTCCACTGCTGACCTTTGGGCCTTTGCAGCACAGATTTGTGAAAGACTTGTATGAGACACTTGTCATGGGCACTAGGCCTCTGGTTGATTTCTGTGGGGCATTGTCATGGGTTCTGTCTTCAGCTGGACTTGTGCAGCACATTGCCAAGGGATTCAGGCCCTCAGGTGGATTCTTTAGGTCTTCAGTGTGTGGACAGATTTCCTGCACTTTTTTGTATTTGACTCTCTGGATGACTACTATAAAATAATCCTATAAATTATGTGTCCTGCAGTAAATTGTTTATCTTGTAAACCCTGACTAGAAACTTTCCCTGCTCATTCACTTTGAGTTTACTCTAGCCATCATCACTGCCTCCCTCTGCCTTTTTAAAGTTCTGTGATAATACATAATTATCTGAAGTTCTAGCACGTACTTTTTCACTTGTTTAATCTCCACCTTGTCCAATAAAATATAAGGCTCATGAGGACAAGTGTTTTATCACTGAGGTGTCCATGTCCTAAGATAGTATTAAAAGTTATAGACAAAAATTACATATAAAATGTAAGTAGTTTAAAACTATTCCAAGGGTTTTTTATTTTAAAAAGGGTAAAACTAAACACAACAAAATAGAACAAAGCAGGTCAGAAGCAAAACAATGTAAGTATCACAGATTTCAAAACAAGACAACAGGAGATCTACAGTGGCTATCATAATGTCTCTGCTTTTCTTCTAAATAGTTGTCTATATCTTCACACACAAAGAATTCATACAAAACAAAATAGTGTAAAACTGATCAGAACAGAGTAATGAAGGCATTACAGGCTTTCAAAACCAGACAATATAGGAAAATTAACAATGGCTGCTATAATGTCTCTTGTTTTCTTCAAAATAGCTGTCCATACCTTCATGTATGTTGAAATTAAACAATACAAAACAGACTAAAACCACTCTGAACAAAGAATAGAAGCATCACTGGATTTCACAGCATGATAATACGGAATCAGCAATGGATACCATAATGTCTGTTTTTCTTCAAAGTAGCTGTTCATTTCATCACACATAATATAATCAATTCTTGTAAACTGTTTAGAAGTTCTAGGAATGTATAAGTCTCTACACATATACCTATCCTTTCTGCATTAGAGGAAAAAAAAACAGATTATTAGAAAAATCAGAAACAAAAAAGACAAATAAAAATTAACAATAGCAAAGAGCCCAAAACAATGACGATATAAATATAGGCTTTCAAAACACGGTGGCAGGAACAGAACTAAGGTTGATATTTTACAGTGATCTTCAGTTCCTCAGGTCACCGGGCCCAAACATGCAAAATTGTTTCAATTCTACGAAGGTTTTTTTTTTTTTTTAACTTTTGTTCTTGTTTAGTATTTTATAATTATTGTATTTATAATTTTTGCTAGTCTTCATCTGCCTCTATTTTCTCAATGATGAGGAAAAAATGAGTAATTCTCCAAAGTTTGTATCTTTGTACATATGATACATGATGTATCTTATTATGTACATTATATATCTTTACGTATCTTTGTACATAATGGCAGATGGGACATATTCGAAATGCAACAATGCAGGTTACTTTATTTGTAAAAGGTAGGTAACAAGGTCACCTACTTCACAGGATTACTCTGGAGCTGGGTTTAAAGACAAAAAAAGAAAAGAAGGGAAAGAAAGGAGGGAAGGAAAAGAAAAAAGGTGAAAGGAAATGGGAAAAATATCCCCCACAAAGTCCTCTTTCAGCTATTAGGTTAGAAAAGTCTACAAGTTTTGACCAAATTCTCCCATGAAGTATTCCTATACATACATTTACCTAGCACACTAGACACTAAAAAGACAACAGTCACATTAGCTTATTTAAAGATTGGGTAAAGGACAGTTTTGAAATCATAAGAAGGAAGATAAATTACACTGACACTTCTGGTAACCTAACAGTGTAGATCCACTAAATGTTCCAGAGCCTTTGTTGTAGCCTACAGATGGAGATTTTGTAACAAACTCAGCATTATTCCAGGTGTTTCAGTTTCTTTCCTTAAACATTTAAGACCTAGGAACTAAAAAACAATCTGAATTTAAACTCTATTGTGGGCTGAAATCTAAAAGTTGCCACCCCAAAATGGAAGGTATAATACAAAGAACAAAAATTACAGGTATGTTAAAAGCTCTAAAAAAAACAATTTTTACAGAGTTCTACAAATACAACCTAAACTATCATTGCAGTTTAATTCCTAAAGGTTAGCAACTGAAACATGTAAAGTATGTAATGGCAGATGGGAGATATTCGAAATGCAACAGTACAAGTTACTTAACAAAACTAGCCCATCAAATATCTAAAATTTTTAGACATAATCTTACAGTGTTAGACCAATTTGTTTACACAATCAGTAAAGGCTAATAAGAAAAAACGCTGTTATTTCATATTGTGATTTCAACACAATATGATGATACGGGAAAAAAATTTCTATACCTTACAGTCAGTTTACCCACACAACTGTGATTAAATGTCGAATTTATTTACTAAATTGGGTATGTTTAAAACCAGTATTTACTTAAAAGCTGGACATTTTAAGTAGTTGTAACAGGCTTCTTACAAAATAACTGTTAAATTACGTATTTCACTTACCAAAATGCAGTCCACTTTAGATTGTACAGTTTTGCTAAAAAAGAAAAAAAAGTTAGGTTAGTAAAAATAAAAAGTTTACTAAATATTTTAAATATTCTCAAATAGACATGGTAATTACTCCTCCATTATAAAAAAAAGTAAAGCTCTTTATTAAGATTAGGCAGTTTCCTAAAACTGTGTCTCTTATAAAGCAAAACAATCTCTTTTCCATTCACTGTTCTAAACTGATTTCTAAAGTGAGATTAAAATAGTCTCTGAGTTTGCTGTTACAGTCAACCAACTGTTATACTATAATAGGAGTTCTGAACAGACAATGAAGTTTTTAAGAGTACAAGAGTGCAGATATGTTATTATAGTTAGAAAAAGGGGATGAAGTTTAAAAAACTATGATTTTACTGTCTGCCTTCTACTCCAGACAATGATTTGCTTAACACTTAAAAGAGGATAATGGAGGCTGAGGATTTAGCTCAGTGATGTTAAGTGCCTGCCTGGCAGGCGCAAGGTCGTGAGTTCGATCTCCAGTACCAAAAACAAAACCCCCCACCAAAAAACAAAAACAAAAAGACAATAATGACATAATCTGTAGCTCTCAAGAGTTGGTATAAAACGAAGTCATTTCTTCCCTAGCCTATCCTATCCCACCCCAGTAACAGGACTCCCAGACTTAAAAATAACAATAAAAATGAACTAATATGGTAATAAGTTATGACGGTGGGCAAATACATTTAGAAATAAGGCAAAGCCAGTATTTAATTGAGCTACAGAACAAGTGAATTACTTCTATAACACATATGAAATAATTGTATAAAATAATGTATCATTTGTATTTTGTGCCAATACTAATCTGATTAAAGTGCAAATACAAATAAATCATGCAAAGCTTTCAGAAATAATTTACATACAACCTTTAAGAGATGTTATAAACCAAGTTATCTTCCATAAAAGGCCTAGAGCCAAATAAATGCACACAAAAACTGGTTATTTGCCTTGGTATATAGCCATTCAGCTGTTATAAAATTAGTCTGTGTGTAAAACTCATTGCATGTAATGAAGTCAACATCAAAATTTTATACTCATATACAGAATTCAAGTTCAATTTTTTTAAACATCAAAGTGTAATGCAAAGCTGGGAACGACTGAAAGGAACAAGAAACGCAAAATCTCTAGGTAAGTGTGAATGAAATTCCTTTCCCTCAATCCCACAAGATCTTCAGAGGTTTGAAAATATCCCTTTGGGATCACTTATATAGCTTATCATTATATAGCACACCTTAGCTATTTTTCTTTCCTACATAATTCCCACAGTACCTCCCTGAGATCAGAGTAATCTATAATGAATTGCTGCTAAAAAGCATTATGTCTAGGATCTAACCACCTCTATTAACTTTGTGGCCTACAATGTGATAATAACTCTCTGACTGGTTTCTCTGCTTGTATCTTTACCTGGTCACAACTACCATGCCCTGTGGGCTCTCATAAAGTCTTCAGTGTGATTCTTTGTTTAAGCCATAATTCTCGGTAATTCTTTGCTCCAAAGTGTTCATTATGACCAAAACAGCCTTGGATTATCTAGCCCTCTGCTGTCTTTTTTATCTCATCTCCTACTAGTTTGTTCATTTGTTTAGATCAAGCCAATTTGGCCTCCTTGCCGCAAAGTCAGAGCAAAGCCTGATACTGGCTTTTTCTGTCAGTCTTTAAGACTCTTCGTCCATACAACTATCTGGCCACTTTCTTCATGACTTTGTTTGGTACCTTCTATAGGACAGTTCATCCATGACTTCACTATACAAAACACTTCCATTCACTACCACTGTCACTCTGCTCTTTTTTTTTCTATACTGCATATTCCACCGATCATTATTCTTTTAATAATTTGATTACCACCTATCTTCCTTGACTAGAATTTAACCTTCATGCAGTAGGATGTATGTTTTGTTCACTACTGTGTTTATCATCTGGCACATGACAGATGTTCAATAAAACTTAAATAAATGACAAAAAATATTCAGTTTTCCATATGAAGAAAACTTTTTCAGAAAGATGAGAATTGCTTAAAGAATGAGTTTTTAAAGAAACTAATACAAAATTTGAAAATGTGGTTACTTTTTAAACTAAGACACCTCAACATACTGCCATTTGCCAGTAACAAGATTCTCAAAGTGGATGTTTAGTACTGCTTGTTACAAATGACCTGATAAATCTTAAAAACTATATGTAAATGACAACCCTATAGATAACAATCTCAGGTTGTTATCTATATACAGAATGTATCTATCTATAAAGGAAAATGAAAGCAATTCTGAGCTAGACTGCTCTTGGCAATCACTTATCTAGCCCTTTGATTATTTTACTATACACTTTAACCCAAACGTAACAGAATGATAGAGAAGTTCCCTTTGTTTTTCTGTCCAGTGTTATACTACTTGTTACCTTCCCAAAGGCAATTCACTAAGGTAATATGTAACCTTTGTGGCTATTTTAGTATCTTTATTAAATACATAAACACCTAAAAGTAGCATATATTCTTGAAGCTTTTAAATGTTTATATAAATATTTGTTTCTTCACTAAAATTTCTGACAGCTATCCACATTGACACATTTAGATGAAGTTTGTTAACTGTCACCTCTGAAAAATATCACATTCAACATTGTTGAATTAATTAATTCATTCATCTACTGAGGGCCAACTGTGCAATTTCCAGTTACTCTATAAACAATACTGAAATAAATGTCTTTGTACATGCAGAAATTTCTGTCATAAGTCTGTAAGTTGATTTTTTGAGGCTTTTAAATGTAGTCTTTCAACTTTATTATATATAACTAAATACCTTTTCTAAGCACTTATATTTTTACCAGCACTTCATGACAGTTCCTATTATCTTACACACAGAGATCATTAAAGTTATATATATATATATATATATATATATATATATATATATATATATATAAAACTTGCCATTCTGTGGATATGAAATAGTATTTAAAATATATATAATTCTCCCAATTACTAGTGATACTGTGTACTTTTTCACCTGCTTATTTGAACATATAAGTTTTTTCCTCCATAAACTGTTGGTTCATGTCTTTTGCCCATTTTTGGAGCTATTACATGATTGAAATTCTTTACATATCCTAGATATTAATTCATTACCTGTATTAAAATTTGCTAATGGTATTATTATTGAAGTATAACTTTTTATGTAGTCAAATTTATTTTTATGCTGTTTTTGATCTTTAAGAAATCTTACCTAGCTAAGTTTATAAAGGTATTTTGTATTTTATTCTAACAGTTAAGTGTTTTCAATTTTGATCTTTGAGATGTTGTTGCATATGGAATGGTATCACACCACATGTTTTTTTCCCTTTCTCTAGCAAATCATTGTTCTCTATTATGCCAAGTTTCAAAATATGCTTCAATCGGTTTTTGACCTTTTTTCTGCTTTATTACTAATCTACTTATCCATCCCTGAGCAATATTGTATTCTGACTCATTAGGTCTTGTTATCTGATTATCTCATTGCCTATCTTCAAAAGCTGTACAGTAATTGTTAGACCTTTTCCATGTGAATTTTTCAACCAATTTTCCCAATTCCACAAAAGTTCTTCTAAGATTTATATTTGACTGTAATGCCATTACATATTGAACTGGTGGGCAAACTCATAATGTGGATGTATTTTTGTCTTTAAAATGTATTACAATTTTCTCTATAAACATTTTCACTTTTATTAGAGTCCTTGACCAGGGTAGCTTACAGATGGTATTATGAATTGCATTTCTTTTTTCCTCTTATGATTTCTAATTCATTTCTGCTGATATATGGCAAACTACTGGCTTTCCAGGTTGCTTTTCATTCCCATCAACTTTCCTGTACTCTTATTAGTTCTAATAGTTAACAGATTCTCTTGCAGATGACTATTTCATTTATAATTAATGATAAATTTTTTCTTCCTTTTCAATCTTTATTTCTCCTCTTTCCTTTTTAATTACTTTGGCTACATGCCTCAGTACAATGGTGAAGAGTAGCAGTAGATATTCATACCCTTGTTTTAGGTCCAGAGTAGAGTTTACTTCTAAACTTATCCAATAAAAAAGGATGCTAGTGACTTTTTGGTAACTGTTCATTGTTATTTTAAGATATCTGTCCTACTTTGACCTTTCAGTCAGAGCTTTTGCTCTTTTGTTTGTTCTCTGCCAGAACCCCTTCACAAGTGATTCTGCCTGGGTTTGCTCTTTAACTGCAAAGTTAGTACCTCATGTTTGTGCTAATGGGTTACCTACTCAGAGACTTTCCTTGGCGATATCCAAAAAACAAAACCCCATTTTTTGTTATTCTCTATCTCCTTTAACATTTACCCTTACTACAATTATTTTCACTGTATGACTCCAACAGAGTGCAACCTTAAATATTACAGAGCAGTAAGTTGATATGATCTCTTTACTACTGTATTTCTAGCATTCAGAATAGCAGAAGGCAAAGAATTCTGTTTACATATCTTTTTAAAAACTAGATTTCAGTTTTATTGATTTGGTTCTCTTTTGTATCTTACCAGTTTTAATTCTATGTTATTTGCATTTATACTATGTAAAATTTTTACATAAAACAGGTATTTCTCATTCTTCCCTATCTTTAAAAAGAATACTCAAGAACTAAAAAGCTTTTTTTGTTTTATGGAGCTAGGAATTGAGTTCGGAACTTTGTGCATATCAGTAAAGAGCTCTACCATTTAACTTCATTCTCTAACCCATAGGTTTTGTTTTTTTTTTATATATATTCCTAAACATTTTCCTTCTATTAACTGTACCCAACAAGTTTACTATGTAAGATTCTGTTGTCTTAAGTATGTATTAGGCAATTCAGTGTTGATGTGTGTATATGTTTGGGGGGCAGTACTGGGGATTGAGCCTAGCGACACTGCCACTGAACACTACACACTTCAGTCCTTTTTGTTTTGTATATAGAGGTAGAGTCTGAGTTTTCCAGTGGGCTCAGATTTGCAATCCTGCCTCTGTTTCCATCAGTGCTGGGATGGCAAGTGTGCACACTGTGCCTGGCTGTGTACTTTCTACTTTTAAACCATCTACTCTGTTATTCACCAACTATTTTTTCACTTCAGCCAGGGAATGTGCTTTTTTGTGATGTAAATTTCCTTTGAATCAATGTCACAGTCATTATTTTATTTTTTAAAAATTAGAGTCTGCATGTGTGTGAGTGTGAGGTGGCAGGCCTGTGACTCTGGCCTTACCAGCTGACCATTCAGTGCTACCTCTCGATGCTATGAACCAGTTTGGTGCCCAGTTGGTGGGGGCCATGGCAACCCCATCACTGCCCAGAAAGCCCGCAGCAATGAAACTCTTGACAAAATCAGCACTTCTCGATGATATTATCAAATTGAACTGAAAGGAAAGAAAGAAGCAAAATCTTGCAAGACTAAATAGACTTCAGCAAAGTAGTGCTCGGCAATTCAGGATGAGAGTACAGTGGGGAATCCAGCAGAATTCTGGTTTTGGTAAAACTAGTTTGAGCTGAAACGGAAAATGCCTGGAAAGAGATGTCCTTATGGAGTTATCACTGGCCTTGCAGCTAGAAAAGCAACTGGAATCTGAAAAGGAGTTAATCCTATGAATCGTCCACCTCCAAGTGCCAAGAATAGAAAACTGTACTTTCCAGTGTTAAAAAGGAAAGCAAACCTTCTATGACAAAATGATGTGCAAAGAAAACCCAGCTGCAGTTCTCAAGAGACCTAACCAGTTAAACAGAGAAAATAACATTCCAGCTAATTTTACGGTAAGTGGAAATAAATTAAGCCATCAGGAAGATACTCATCAGGTAACTTTTGTTTTTCCAAAGAAGCCTGAAGGTTCAGGCCCAGCTGAACACAGAACTACTGCTAGACAATGTAGCAGCCCAGAGAACTCATCAGTGGCGTACTTCCACCACCAATGGAGGAACTTTGACTGAGTCCATTGACAGTCCTGGAGCAGTACAGTGCCCCGTAGCTCAGAAACCACAACTCATACTGCTGCTTCCTCATTCCTGACAAAACGGAACAGTCTGATGTAAAGAAAGTTCCTAGAAGTGTCCCCCTACAATTTGACATGTTGGAAAACAGACAGGGATGGCTTTGAATGAATGTTTTGGAATCCTGAAGGAACAAAGAGCTACTCTCACATATAGCAAAAGAGGAAGCCACTCTGTCACTATGGGTTAGATCCCATGTCTAAGGAACTTTTGAGTAATGACTTTGTTTGAAAAGTTGAGTTGCTTGAAGAGTTCATCACAAAAATTCAAGAAACTTTACCTTAAAATATTCAAGAGGCTAAATAACTCTTATTTTTGAAGTTTTTTTTTTTCATAAGGGTATAAAATAATTCCCTGAAAAGTAACAGGGAATATATCTATCTGTTCTTAAAGATTTCATGGTTGGCCTAGATGGAAGAATTTTCTGTTGACTTCCTTGGTTCCTCATACAGCAGAAAGACAGAAAGAAAGAAATCAATTATTTCTATGGTAGTGACATTTAGGGTCTTATCATCTCTGCTCACTTTTTAGACTTTGCCATGGTAAAACTTTGTCCTCTGTGATAGGAGTAGGTCCCTTTGTTTTTGTCATTTATCTTTTATGTAATAAGTGTTTATGTAGTAAGTGCAGCTGCCTTTTCTTCATTAGACACATTTTTAGAAACCTTATGTGAATTCCAGTTTTGGTTTTTAAGATTAATAATCTATCTCGAAGTTGGTTCATTATTCAGGTGGTGTTACGTTAGAGCCCTGGAGTTATAAATCTTCACTGCTGAACTTTTAACAAGAAATGTGGTTCTTGGTATTAGTCTTGGTTTAAAATGTTGGCATCTGAAAGCTATAAACGCATGCTTACAGAGTTATCTGACAGGACACTCACTCACTAGAGAAGGTTCAGTGTAAAAAGCTGACAGTTTGTATCTGGTAATGAAAGCGTGCAAAGGAGCAAGTTGAAGGACCAACAACTGAAGTGAAAAACTTCAAAACTCAGGTCACAGATACACTCTGGATATAATGTAGTCTTGAGTTCAGTGTCTGTAGATTCTTCCACTGATACTCAGAATTTTAGTTTTAAAAATACATTGAGTCCCTTAGATATTTTGATAGTAAAATTAATAGCCCCACAGTCCTACATTTTCTTCTTATTCAGATAGTTCAAATTTATAAGCCTGCTAAATTAATTTATAGCTCCAGTAAAAAATATGTCACAAAGAAAAAAAAATGTGTAAAATTACAATACAGTTACATCATAACCTTTGTTGTATACCTTCCAGATGCTTTGTATGACATAAAGTTCAAGGGGAAGTTTAGGGGGAGAAAGAACTTTTCCTGTACTCTGGAGACGTGGGAAGGCATTAGTGTATTGTGCCAAGATAGTGCTGAGAGTCTTCAGACACTGTGCACTACAAATTACAGTAAAATGCCAAAACACAGCAAAATATTCCAGCTAAAAATTAACAAGTTTGGTCTTTCTGAAGCTTGACTTTTTGGCTTATTATAATGTTTGAACCTGTAAATAGGTGTTGTTTCTAGTATACTAGACTTCATTGTCTCTTACTGTTCCTTGCGTTACTTACTTTTTTATGTCAGCCATGGGAAGCTATCAGTAACAGTTTCATGCTTATACCAAAGAAATCTGATCCTTAATATCTAACATTTTGTAGTATTTTAGTTGATAAGGGATTACTGGAACTCAGTCACAAAATTTGAAAATAAACTCTAGCTCTTCTTAGCAATTTGAATCTTTTCATAGAGGCCACCAAGAACTCATTGCAGAACATTTCTGCAAATACGAATACTTAATATTTGATCCAATACATTTTAGACTGGCTAAAATTACTGGTAGCTTATTGTATTTTTTGGTCACTTATTTTAAAGCAAAGGAAAAACAACTAAGCCTGAGTTTGCTGTCTTTAGAACAGTTTTTGAAAATGTGGTATAAAAGGGTTCTTAATTTCATTATTTTAAATATTACCATACACGAGGAGTTATTAATGTCATTTTTTGGAGTACCTTAAAAGTTGCCCCAAATGTTGACATTAAGCACATCAAGTAACAGTGTCTTTGGTATATTAAACTTTTTTTTTTTGAAGAGAATAAAACCAAATGAGAGAAAACAAAATGGGGTCAGTCAAAACAAAATGATAAACATAGTACATAACTTAAAACCAAAATACAAGGTGATCAATAACAGTTACCATAATGTCTCTTGTTATCTTCAATAGAATTGCCCACATCATCAGGCATAATAAAATTGAACATAACACTGCAGAACAAAATCAATAAAAACAAAACATTAGAGACATTATAGGACTTCAAAAGAAGATAATAGTCAAACCAGAATGGGTATCACAGTGAATCTTATTGTCTTCAAAGTAGCTGCCTATATCCTCAGACTTGATACTATCAAACAAAACAGATTCGAATAAAATTAGTCAAAACAAGACAGTGATCAAACAGATTTGAATAAAATCAGTCAAGACAAGACAGTGAAAGCAATACAGGGCTTCAAATTACGTTAATAGGAAATCAAAAATGGTCACCATAGTATATCCTGCTATCTTTGGAATAGCTGTCCATGCCATCAAAGCTAGTACAAGTAGAAAAACTGGAATAGAATATCACCAAACTAAACAGATCGATGAAAACAATATGGGTTTCAAATCATGATACAAGATTAACAAAGTCCACTGCCTTCCCTGTCTAGTCAATTCCTCCTCTTTTACTTTCACAGGGTGCATTGTACATTTTGTATCCCACTAACTCCTTTAGTTTTTAGATTAGGGAGGCAACCTGCTCTTTACCTAAGTGATTCTGAACCTTTTTAACCCTGAGCATGATCTCAGGTTGTATCCATTTACCTACAAGAGTCTCAAGGTTTTCCTTCCGTATAGCGGAGTAGTTCTCCATTATATAAAATTGTTATGCCTTTCCAACCAATCTGCAGCTGATAGGCGAGCTACCCCTACTTTTTTCTGGTTCCCTGTCACACTGAGCATTATTTTCTCATCTCTGACTTTCAGTCCATAAACCCTCTTTCAGGTTAATTATATTTCTTATACAGAGCATCTTGATGGACCCTATCTCCTGATCCACTCTGCATGTGTTTCTATGTATTAGTGTACTGAGGTCATCTATGTTAGCGATTATGGCCTTCTCTGCCTCATCTCTGCCATGCTATTTTTCTGCCACTGGTTGTCTACTTTTCCCCTTCATTCCACTGTCTGCCCCGTTCACTGAGTCCCCTCTACCACTGTTCCTGAAACCATGGTCTTTTCTCTCTCTCGCGTATCCTTCAGTATTTTTTGTAGGGCTGGATTGGTGGTCACGAACTCCCCCAGTTCCTCTTTGTCATAGAGGCACCTTGTTTCTCCGTTAATTTTGAGAGATAGTTTTGCAGTGTACATTAACCTGAGTTGGAGGTTATTTTCTTTCAGGACTTGGAATACTTCGCTCCAAGCTCTTTTTGATTTGATGGTTTGTGTCAAGAAGTCTGTCATGTTCTGATGGGTTTCCCTTTATAGGTAATCTGTTTATTTTCTCTGACAGCTTTTAACATTCTGTTCTTGTGTTGAATTGCTGGGATCTTGATTATTACATGTCTGGATGTAGATCTATTTTGGTTATAGCTGGCTAGGTTTCTGTGTGCCTCATATATCTGAATATCATTTCCTTTTCCTATGCTTGGGAAGTTTTAATTATTTCTGTAAAAAGCCTTTGTATTTCATTTGTGTTTAACCCTGCTTCTTCGCTCACATTTTTTATTCTTAAGTTATAGATCCTCTTTTGTCATCTTCTAGCCTTTGTATTGTTACTTCCTGGTTCCTTGTTATTTTTAAGAGATCTTTCCTTTCATGATCACAAGTTGCAAACCTGTCTTCAAGGTTTGATAGTCTATCTTTAGTTTCTTTCAAGCAGTTTTGCCAGCTTTCAATGGAGTTTTTAATTTCCTGGTATCTTTGAATCTGTTTAATGTATTCTAATTTTTTTTTATATTCTTCATCAAAGGTTTCCCTCCTTTTTCTATGCTCCTCTATTCTACCATCTGTGTCTTCTTGAGAGGTGTTTAGCATCTCTTTTATTATTTTTCTTATATCTTCCTTTACTTGTATTAATATCTGTTTTAAGTTCTTTACCTCTCCTCAGCCAATACTGCTTGGGTTGGAGGCTGGAGACTGCCTTTTGTTTCTTCCTCTTGTCATGTTTTTGTTTTCTTCCAGACAAGTGGATAATGGGGGTCCCCTGCACTTCCTGTATTGGTTATAATTACTCTGAAGCATGCTGGCTAGGGATTGCTGCTTCTCCCAATTTGCCAGTGACTACTGGAGTGTAAGCAGGGGTGCAACAGGCTGCCCCCCACCTTCTGAGCTGGTTAACTACTGGGAGTCTTCACATTATATGTCCTGCACAACTGGGGTTAATTAGGGATAGCTTTAGGGAAAGTTTGGCCTTGGCTATTGGATCGTGCACAGGGGCAGGACTCAGTCCAAGCAATTTTCACCAATCTGCTCTGTGCTAGGAGTGGCTGAATGAAGCCAGGTGCAGTTCTGGTTCTGGGCTCATCCTGCCTGACTCCAAAATGGCACCCAGCCAATCGCCCAGTCCCGTGGGGGGACTGAGTCCCTCACACTCACCTTGAGCTGGTGCAGTTCTCCAGTCCGCTGCTCCCCTCCGCGACGGTGTCTTCCTGCCAAGGCCTTCCGGCTTGCCAACCCCCAACTTCTCTATGACTATGTCTCCGGGTTCCAGTGTTGCTTCGCACACAGTGGGATCAGCTCCGGTGAGAGCATGTCTGGTTATCACCTTCTGTTTAAGTTTTGTTTTTCTTTTCTTTTCTTTCTTTCTTTTTTTCCTGGTTCGAGAGGATCCATTTCTTTCCTTCTGGTCTTCTCCAGAATGCTACATTCCAGCATTTGGGCTGTTTCTCTGAGAAAGGCTTTTTACTTTGCTAAACTTATTGTTCCGCCATCTTCCCAGAATCCAGTATATTAAACTCTTGTAATTCATGTGTTTGTAATTTAATTTTCTTTTAACATAAATTTTGCCTTTGGTACTAGTAAAACTCTTGAGTACCAACATGTTGTATATAAACAAAACAATATGCTTTGTTGGTGGATACTTCCTTTCTTTGAATGTCACTGTAGGCATCCTTGTTCACTTAAAATTTTTTTTTCTTAAACAGGATGCAACTTAAAATTTTCTTTGCATCAAAGTGTATGCAAAACATTGATGCAGTGTATCACAAAGTGAAAGTCTGTATTTAATGAGGAGCTTTACAGTGTCCTTTTTAGTGTTTTTTGGAAAAGTTACATTTAGCTCTATCCTGAAGCTATTTGTTTTTAACAAATAAAATGTAACAGGTTTCACATTTTAAAAAAAGAAACATTAATACATGTACATTTGGGATGCAACCACATTCTCTATTCACTTGCAAGAAGTCTTTGTATATACATGTCTATTTATTTAATCAAGCATATTAATCATATACTTCAAATATTGTTGCCTGCTTTTTTGTTTTATCTGTTTCTAAGATACATTCTTAGAAATTCAACCACAATAGGTCATTTATTAATTTCTCTTTGTAACTGTCAATTTTTGCCGTATTCGCAAGACTAGTTTGATTTATATGTGACTGTTTTCTTCCTTTTATCATGCCTGTCCTTTATCCTTAGTCATGACATTTTGCCTTAAGTATTTATTCTCATTCCTTTTGTTAAATGCCCTTTTTGTTGTCTTCCAGTGCCCACTACTGATGAGCACTTTATATCAATCTCCTTTTAGATAATTTTTTATGTTAATTACACTTTTTAAGGTTATATATTCTGGGCTGGTTATATGTTCTGTTCTTCTGTGATGTGAAATTTTAAAATTATGAATTTATCTTCAGCAAGGATTATTTTTCAAGGAGTCTTACATACCCTAGCTTATGGAAGTAGTTTCACCTTTGCCTCTGCTCAGTCTCTAACAGTGTAATGATTCCGGACCATCTTTCGCGCCAGTCCACTGACTTACAGTCCTAATACCATACAGAGCTTATCAAATCAAACTCAACATTCATGTGTAACACAGGCACAGGGCTCTGGAGCTCATAACTTACCATTCTCCACAGCAAATTTCACTGCATTTTGTTTGGTGTTGCTCCCGTTTTTAATCCCATTTCATAGGCAAAATCTATCTTCATGCTCTAAGCTTTATAAAGTAATCAAACCAGTTAGCAACTGAAGGGCAGTCACTTAGGCTGGTAGAATTTTTATAAGGTTTTGGCCTGAGGGTACATAGTAAGTCTATGTGACAGTGATCACTTAGAACTGAGGTAGAAATCTCTTTTTCTGACAAGTTAAAGAGGACAAAGTATGGAGTTGTAATAGTAGATGGAAAAAGATAATGGGAGTAGAGAAATATCACCAGAAAGGAAAAGGTCTGGAATCTGATACAGACCTCAAGAGATGGAAAAAGTTGCTTAAAAATAGACTGTATTTGTCAAACAGTCATTGGGCTTTTGGGTTTGTTTTGAGACAAGGTCTTGCTATGTAGTTCAGGGTGGCTTTGAACTCACTATGACTCAGCAATCCTCCTGTCTCAGCCTCCCAAGTGCTGGGATTACATACATGTGCCATCATGCCTGGCAACTTTTGTATTCATAAATACTTAAAGTACATATGAGGGTAATTTTTCTTCCCCATAACTCCCAACCTCAAGTTCTAGGGGAGGGGGATAATAGAAAACAAAGAAAAAGAATAATGGGATATAGAAAGACTTGCCTCAGTAGTCCTTAACAAAAAGAAAACAACTGACAAAAAGCGATAACCAAAACAAACTTCCACCAACAGTATTACATCTAATTTAGTAGTCAAGAAAGTACATTTCATTAGAGTAAAAGAGGCTTAACCTCTGGATAGAAGCACATACCACCACTGACCAAATACTCTCACCAAAATGTTGAACAATTGACAGAATTAAAGAAGAAGAGAAAGATACTCAATGGCAACATCCAGATTAAACCAGCAAAACTTAGTTACTCGGAAACTTCAGAAAAAAGATGCTGCAACAAATAAAAAACTAAGAAAAAAATTAAAGAAGATCTTCAGATTAAGAGACAGCATTTTCCAACAGCAACCTAAAAACACAAATTCAAGCAAACTGTAAAATAAAACAAAAAAACCCAGAAATCTGAAACTTGACCTATGCCTATCTGATATTAAGAAATTATTTTTTTTTAGTGTATTAACCATGTAGTTACATTTATGGATGAAATGAGAGGCCAACAAGGGTTATGGCTAGGGCTGCTACCTATAAAATTAATAAAGCTGAATAACAGATAAGAGGGTTCGCTGTGTTTTTTTCTCCTTTTCTATATATGCATTTGAAAATTCTTTATAATGCAAAGTTTTAAAATGACGATGTGCTTGGCAGATACTTTTAAAAGGAAAAGTACAACCATGTAGCTCATACAGTTAGAAAGACTCATCTGAGACCTAAATACCTTCTGATATTTATTTAAACTACAAAACAAACTTTACGAATCAAAACAAAAAACCAAGACTTGAGATTCTTGGCACTATCATCAGTGTCTACTGGGCCACTGCTACTCAATATTTACTAAGCAGCCACGCAGTGATACTGAAAGAGTGTATTAGTAGTATTTAAAAGTTTAGATTTAACTTTATCTTCTAATGAGTTATTTTCACTTTTTTGCTGCCCTTCAATATAATGGTATCTTTTATTATATGATTTCTGACTGATCTAAATTTTATATTCTGCCATTGAAATACTGATAGTTAACTTTCCCTAAAAGGATTGTAAAAGTATGCCTTTTTAAGAGGTATACTAAAGAAATTTTGCTAGTCTCCTTAATCTCAACCCCTATATTTTTTTCAATGCAAAAAGATTTTTAGGTTGATAAAGAGTTCAGAGTCAGATTCAATAGGAGTCAAAGACATACTAGGAAATAACTTGTTCATATATATAGTATATATACACACACATAACCTAAGTTAAAAATCTTTAAATAACATTTACCTAGTAAGAAATACAATAGCATATGTAACAGAAAAAAAAAAATGGCCCTTGAAAGGAATAATTGTAAATCTGCAATGACTACCTGTATGTTCTTAGATGAATTACTGTTCTCCTCAGCAGTTCTATACCTCTTCCAGAATGTTTTATAAAAGAGTAAACAAAAAGATTTACGTTAACAGTCATATTGCAATAAAATGTAACAGGTTCCTGAAAAATGCTAAATAAAAGAGGACATAGTGCCTGTAAACCCAGCCCTCTGGGAGGATGAGGCAGGAAGACTGTAAGTTCAAGCCCAGCCTGGCAACTTAGTGAGACTGTGTCGCAAAGTAAAAATAAATAGATAAATAAACAAACAAATAAAGGGCAAGGGATGCAGCTCAATGTAAAGGTCCTGGTTCAATCCCCAGCACTCTCAAAAACCAAAAACAAAAAGTTACACGAAACTGAACACAGTCGAACCATTTCATTTATAATGTAGATACAGAAATGGAGGATCAAAAATGTTAATTCCTGGGCTGGGGATACAGTTCAGCAGAACAGTGCCTGCCTGGCAAGCACAATGTCCTGAGTTCAATTCCTGGTACCAGAAAGAAAAAGAAAAAGAACAAAAAAAAACAGATTAATTCCTAAATGGAGAAACGCTGATCTAGAAGTACAGGCATGGCTATTGAAAGCACCCAAGGAAAGTCAATGCTAGAGTACTGGTAGGGGTGCTAAGAAAAAAAAAAAAAGAGTATTCTGTTGCTGCACTGAAGATTTTCACGATCAAGTTCTCAGCAATACTTGAATATAAACTCTAAAATCTAAACTATCAGGAACACCTTTTTTACTTAAAGAACAAAAGATAATTATCTGTCAATAGAACTATAATAGCCACCTCATGTTCACTGAGGTAACAGCATCTATGAGTTAGAGGATGAATTTAATCAAGATTCTACCAAAAATAATCTTGTTTTAGTTTCTTATGATCTTACAAATCAAAAAGAAAGGAACTTTATGAAATGATATGAGAGCTAGAGTAAAAAACTCACCTGGTGCTAAAGCTGCAACAGTTGAAACGAGGCATGCTTAAGACCACTGTGAACCACACAGCACAAGATTTAAAAAACCAGAGTAATCACCTTATATACAAATATTTCACAGATTGTCTAGAACTCAGAGGGATCTTTAAGATATAAGAAGGCCAATTAAGACAATGAAAACAGAGTTATTTCTGCTGAGGGAGACTTTTCTATTTAATACAAGGTGTCTCAAAATATAAAATATGCACCCCCCAAAATTCTCTGATCTCCAAATCCTTAGTCTAGATTAAATATTTTTTCCATATGATCAAAGGAGACATCATAAAATGAAATTGTACTCAGAGTAACAATGGTTTTCAGGACAAACAGTTTGAATTGGCAGTAGCAACAGAACTTCAATTTTTGTCAGTTTTGTTATGTATGAAAAGGTTGTCTTAATTTGTTTTTCCCTAAGAAATAACAAGTCTGAGTAAGTTTCAGTAGTTTGGGAAAACTACTTCCTAATATGCTAGATAATACTTTTTGTTGCAAGTTCTATTTGCTTGTTCTTCATAATGAAATGTAGGACATCTTCACTTATGTCAAATACTGTTACCAGTTTTCTTTCCATTTTCTTTCAAGTGTTTTCTTCTAATTTTTAATCCCTTCAATCACTGACACATCTGAATGCCAAAACTTTAAAAACATAAATGTCCCAATGTTTTCACTGAAGATTCCTACTAAATGTTTAAGAACACCAATTTAAAATACTCTTTCCCAGAAAGCAGAAGACAAAAGAAAATGTCCAAGTTCATTTTATGAAGCTAATACTATCCTAGCATTGACAGGCGACTGAGATATAATAATAGGATAGGTCAGCAAAAATGGAAATAAGCCTACACAGTATATTCAAATGATTTTTTTTAAAAGGCACAAATACAATCAAATGGAGAAATGGTGGCTTTTTCAATAGATGTATTATAGCAATAGAATATTCATGTGTTATAAAAACAAAAGAGATACCACCATAACCCCATTAGGATAGTTAATAAAAAAACCCGTGAGAATGTGGAAAAAACTGAATCCTATGTACTGCTGCTGAGGAAGTAAAGCTATGGAACTCTTATTTGACACAGTATAAGGGGCCTCAAAATATTAAAAATCAAATTAACACTAAATTTAGTAGTACCACTTCTACATAAATACTTCAAGAGTCAAAGAACTAGAATAAGTGGACATCTAAATTCATAGCAGCATTATTCGCAAAAGCAAAAATTGGAAGCAACCCAAGTTGTGTACCAGTGGATGACTGAACCAAAAAAGTATGGTACATACATAACAAGAGAACACTTGCCTTAGAGAAGTTCTGCTACATGCAACATCATAAGAATATTCTAAAATAGTCACATAAAAGATGTAAGATCCTACTTAGAAGGTACTTGGAGTAGAATTGTGTATGTCAAGGACTGGAAAGGGGTGGCAAGGATATTATTTTGTAATGCACCCATAGTATCCATTTTCCATGATGAAAAGTTTTGTGAATAAATAGCACCGATGGCTGCACAGCTATGACAATGTACTTAAGGTCACAAAGCTATATTCTCAAAAAGTTACAAAGGCAAATTGTTATTTATTTTACTACAGGCTTTAAAAAAATTTAAAACAGAATATCAAACATACAAAAAGTTTCATACAAAAAGTAGCTCAAAATGGACTCCAGACTTAGTTTTTTTTGTACCAGGAATCGAATTCAGGACCATATCTTCAGTCCTATACTTAAATTTTAAACAGAACTACAAAACTTCTACAAAAAAAGGAAAAGTTTTGAATAGTTCTTTAACACATTTTCAATAGTTGTTCTTTAAAAAGAAGTAACAATCTGAACTTATGGTTTGCAAAAGATTTTGTAGGGTGGAAGAAAGGGAGAGAGAAACAAGAGAGACAGGGAGGGTGGGGCTTGCATAGACAGACACTGACTACACTCTGGTTTCTTGTTCAGCATGTAGGAAGCTAAAAGTGGCCAGTATGTCCTACAACAAGGAAAAACGGGTGAACAGTGAAAATTCAACAACTCTTAACTGCACCTTGCAAAAACCTAGCAGCACCAAAGTAGAAAAGCATGAACTATAACTGATGAACTGTTAGAGGCTCCATGTGGACAAGTGTCTGAGAGGAAGACTCCAGGGAGACAGAGTAATACAACTGAAGTCCTCATACTGTATCCAGCTTTATCTGCAGCAACTCGACTAGGCTTTCTCAGTGAATATGGTAGGGGAAAAGGAACCACTGTGAAATACATTAAGCTTTACCATAGGGAGACATTCATTAACTACTACCTTATATTCTGTGACTTATTAGAGCCTAAGTGAAGAGAAGAGAAATTTCCAACTCTAGTAGCCTCTAGCCATCCTATTTCAATACAAGGGGAGAGAAACGGATAAAAAGGACTTACTAAGTAAGTATTCTATGCTAGAGGCACAAGCTTACTGAAAGACGAAGCCTTATTTATAGCATTAGAAAATGCACCCCACACACTTAATACATTGCCAATGCCCTATTTACACCACTTTTACACAGTACCTCTTGTCAGATTATCAAGAAAAAAAATTACAAGATAATAAAAGGCAGATTCTGGTTCAAGGGCATAGCAACCTCAGATCTAGACTCTGATATACCAAAGATACTGGAAATATCAGAGCGGAAATTTAAACTAGCAATGATTAAGGTACTGAAGACTGCCTGCAAAGCTTCCATATTACAAAACTAGAAAATAGGACAGTACAGATTACTAATATGTGAGAGCAAACAGGGACATCACTACAGACTGTGTGACCATGAAAGTGAAAGTAAAAGAATTCTATAGATAACTGTGTACCAATAGATTTGATAACATACATGACACAAACTATGGTTTACATCTGTTTTCAGAAATGGGGATTTTCAAAGTGACTGGATTGTGTGGGCGCTATACTCATCAGTGGATGAGTTCAAATTGAAGGTGCTGCTAAGGTGGGGCCTGGTTGGAGCAGATGGGTCACTGGGGGATGACCTGGGTGGGGCACTCTTATTTACAGCGTCCCCCTTCCCTCACTACCTGCTCTGTCTGCTTCTTGGATTGAGCAGCTTTACTCTATGGGCCAGTTCTGCCCTAAAAACAGCAGACTATGGTCTGAACCCTCCAAAATTATGAGTCAAATAAGTCTCTCCTTTAAATTGTAGGTGTCAGGTACTTTGCCCCAGTGATGGGAAGGTGACTAATACATGCACAAATTCCCATGGCAACATAATCTGCCAAAATTTGAAAAGACCTTCCAAACCAGAAAGCAATAGGCTAAGATGAGTCCACTGGTGAACTGTTCCAAACATGTAAAAAAGAAACTATACCAATTTTCTACATTGTCTTTCAAAAGAGTCACTAACAAAAGCAAAAGCAATGCAATGTCCATAACAATCTTTTTTCTTTTCTTTTCTTTTCTTTTTTTTCTTCTGTCTTTTTGAGACAGAGTCTTGCTATGCAGTTCAGGCTGGTCTTGAGTTCACTTTGTAGCCCAGGCTATTCTCCAACTTGCAATGATCCTACTGCCTCAGCCTCCCAAATGCTGGGATTACAGGTGTGCACCACCACACCCAGCCTGAGAACAATGTTTTCAACAAATAGTGCTAACAACGGACATCCTAATGTCCAAAACACAAACAAACAAAAACATCTAAAAACGGACCTTATCCCTTAAACAAAAATTTATTACAGAAGTAAATGTAAAATTCAAAACATTTTATAGACACAAGACCAAAACCTAGGTGATCCTGAGCTCAGTGATGACTTTTTACTGACGTGTATGCATGGATCTTTTTCTCGGTTCAATTATTTTCCCTCTATTATTTAATCATATGCCAATAGCAAATTAGTATAAATACTGTAGTCCTTACTTGTCCTGGCATTTTCATTACCTCATTCTCAGTATTTTAAATTTTTTGTCATGATTTTAAGCTGACAAATGTGTAGAAATATTCTTTTTATTATAAAAATGATTAAAACAAAAACATTTTTAAAAAAAGACTAAAAAATTATATGCCCCATCCAGATTCAACTTTACCTGACAAGTTTCCCTTTCCTTTTAGATACATAATGCATACATTCTCTTGCATTTTAAAAGCTGTAAACACCTAACACTAAGCATAAGACATATGTGTCTCATAATAAGAAAAAAATCTCTTCAATAACCACTCTGTCATTTAGGAAAATTAAACAATGAGAATATTTCACGTGGTCCACATTCACACTTTCCCTAATTATAACTGAGTCTTTATAGAGCTTTTACCCCCCCCAAACCAGATCAAATCTAGGCTCATGCATTATAAGTGGCTCTTATATCCCTTGTAGAGGGAGAGCCTAAAACAGTCCCTCTACTTCTTTCATTATACTATCTCCCTTAAAGACCCCAGAACAGACCATAATAATGTCACACATTCTGGTTTTGTGTTATTACTTTCTCTTGATGAAACAAAGGAATGCACAAGCTATTCTAAAACAAGTGCTTTATATACCCTATCTGTATCTATCTGTTATTTGGGAATCTGCTCCTTAAATATGTTATGAGTCAGTGTCCGTATAACCTGAATACTAGTGAAGATGTCTGAGTATGTATCAGCTGAAATGTTTGATACTTAAATCTAGTAAGAGTATAGGTTTGTGTGATACAATTGTAAAGAAATCTGTCACTGTTATTTTGTAGCAATATCCTGGCATGAAGTCTACATAGCTCCTGTAGATGATAGTAATCAGTATTGTTTTACTCAATCAATCCAATTTTTATCATAGCTTATCTTTCCTTTTTCTTAGTTCTCCAGTAATTAGCCAGTATCAACATCATGGGAGGGTGATGAATTAAAGTTTGGAGAAAACAGTGAACAAGATATACAAACAGCATCTGGGCCTCTAGAGGTAAGCAGGAATGGCAAAGTAATATTATTTTCCATTAGGAGATGAAGTGATGAGTAACAAGAAGGCTTCCATCCAAACTAAACAACAAACCAAAAATACTAAAACAAAAACCCTCTCAGAAGGAGCTGTTTTCTGAAGAGATAGGCCCTGTATACATGGGAGTTCGGTCAGTATTCAGGTAAAGAACTGAGCGACCACAATAAAGATTTCTGAAACAGATTCTGAAAGCAGCTCCCTCCTTCCCAGTACTTACTCATGAAGTCTAGCTGGTTCAGCAGCCATGTACCCCAATTACTGCTTCTTCCACTTTGCTACATTTTGTTCCCTGGGCTTTGCTTCTCTGAACTACAGTAGAGATAAGCCAGGATGAGCCTATCTTTTAGGTTTCCCTTGTCCTAAGAATCACAGATCTATGCTTTATTAATTAAATGCAAAATAAAACCAGGTACCTTGCATGTATTATCCAGTTTTATAGCTTATTCTGGAGAATGGGTAAATTCAAAATCAATTTCTTCCCAGTAATGGGGACTGAACCCAAGACATGCTCTACCATTGAGCTGTATTCTCGTCCCAAAATTAAAATTTTATTTTGAGACTGGGTCTCACTAAGGTGCCCAGGATGGCTTCAAATTTATGCTCTTCCTGCCATATCCTCCCTAAGTAGGTGGGATTATAGGCCTGTATCACCATATCTATAGCCCATTACTCCATAAGACATGACCTGTAAATTAAGCTGCATTCACTTCAGTTTTTAAGTATTTTTAAAGGTAATACGTAAGCATTAAGAAATTTAAAAATGTAAAACACAACCCTATGCTAATAAAGGAAACGACTTTATATTTTAAAAAGTAAAAACCTATATTCCATGTAAAGCATCTGCTAACTTTTGTGTTTTCATCTACTTATATGCATATAACAGTATATATAAACATGTATATAAACTGATGAAATTAAGTTTTTTACTTTTCCCATTTAACACTGCATTAACTGACAAGATCTTTTTACGGCTGAATAAATCTTGATACTGATTTTTAAATGATAATACACATTCTCTTTCTGTGGTACATTTATGTTCCATTGTTGAGGACCACAGATTACAGACTGAGACAGTATCTGTCCTACAATCTCCTTATGCTGCCTGCTGTGTGGGCCAGTTTTGGAATGTGGAAATTCCACTTCCTCTCAGTCAATGAGATTAGTACCCAGGTGTGGGGATGGATCTTGGCTTGTTTCCTTTATGATATTACACTTTTCCATTCTACCACTGTTCCAGGAAAAGTGGATCCCCTTCCCTGAACTGGCTAATCAAATGGTAGCCAGGTGGAGATTTGGGGCCTTTGTTCCTAGAAAGCATCTGGTCATCCC
This sequence comes from Dolichotis patagonum, assembly GCA_004027295.1. NCBI lineage: Eukaryota > Metazoa > Chordata > Mammalia > Rodentia > Caviidae > Dolichotis > Dolichotis patagonum. The sequence goes on along the minus strand of PVJX010008237.1, from coordinate 32,087 downwards.
AGACTTCTGCTGTGTACTCCTTTACCTTGACATTTGCTCTTTCTTTCCCACTGTGCACCATAAACAGGGTAGGAGATTGGAACCCACTTCAGGGGTCTCTAATATTCTACCACTATAAATTGTTGTCCTCAGATGTTATTTTTACGAAGATTCCCTTACCAAGTAATTTATTTAAAACTGCAATCCTCTTCCTGACACATATACTTTCTATTCTTTTTTTTTTTTTTTGGACTGGGGATTGAACTCACGACCTTGCACTATGCCAGGCAAGTGCTTGTGCTGTTGAGCTATATCCCTGGTCTCCTACTTTACTTTTCTTTAGAGAATTTACCATTGTATCACATAGTGTACATATGTGCTTAAAAAATACAGTGAATGTTTAAATTTTAAGATGTATTACAGAGAAAGACACATTGCTATTAACCCTCCATCAAAATACTTCCCCTCACTTCAAACAATTATTCCATTGTTCTTGTCACCTTATGAAGCCATTCTGGAAGACCTCTTTCCTGAGTATCTTTTAAGTTTTGCTGTCATTCTCCCTTAATGTTGTAAATTTACTTTTTATGGTCATTTTGACATTTGGAATAGCCAAAAGTTGCAGTGCCCAATCTGGTAAGATGGATAAGGTCATGCTGTCATATTTTTATGAGCCTGCTTTTCCACTGGATAGCAGTTGGTAGCAGCATTTCTTGTATTTTTTTATCACAACTAGTGAAGATACTTAGAAAAAAGAACTTACATAACTGCTTCAAAAGTGGTAAGAATAATGAGATAAGTGTGTTTAAGGCAAGGGGCAGTATATTGAGGGAGACTAATGGCAATGTCTCTTACAATTTTTTAAATGAAATATTAACCATACATCTTGATCACACTGTATATATGTCTCCTTCCACTATAATAAACACTGTTATGAAACCAGGTATTTATAACTATTTTGTTTACTGAAATACTCCCAGGGTTCTAAGACAGTTGTTCTGATAGTTAATGCTTAATATCTGTTGAATAAATGATTATATGGATATAAAGGAAGGGCAACATTTGGATAGGCTAAAGCAAACAAAAATGTATAAAAAGGAAGTAAAGGAAACAAATGTGCTATGGTAGAAATAAATTTTTATATTTAAACCTTTTATGTTTTTATTTTATTTCATTTTATTTTTTGGCGCCAGGGATTGAGCTCATGACCTTGCGCTTGCCAGGTCCTCAGCACTATGTTTTTATTTTAATACATAAAATATTTCTTCAAAAAAAGATGACACATTAAGATTACAGAGCAAATAAGAAATGAATACAGGTAAAAACAGACTAATGACTTAAACTATCATGAATCACTTAAATCAACTTAAAATCAATCAATGTTTGCTAACATAGCCCCATGGGAAGGAAATACAAAGATAAGTAACACAGTTGTTACTTATCTGGGATTCAAATATGAAAGATACACAAAGTTTAAAAATACAGTACATGCAAAATGATAACTGGTACTCTGGAAGAACAAAATATACTAGAGTGAAAATCACTAAAAAGTATAAACTAGTGTCCTTATCATGATCTTAAACTTTGTCTTTTCATGCTGAGAATAAGAAAGTATTATTGTTAAGAGTTACAGCTAAAGAAAAAGACTGAAAACTATAAGAGGACAGAGTTTAAGAGGCACTCCAAGTTACTCTGCTAACAGGCTCTACGATACAGGGCAAGACCACCTTCCAGGATTACCAAGTAACCGGCAGGTGTGATGCAGTTGCAGCTAACATGGTAGGGTGCACTGGGCCTCTCGGTGAAGTGGAGCAAGTTGAAGCACTTCTTACTAACATTTTAATAAAAAATTTGTACAACAAACTGTCCCAGTCCCTGTAAAGGAAGCTGTGTATAAGAAAGGAAGAAGAGAAGCTAAGCTATAAAATCAAGATGGAAAGAAATTCTGAAGTATCTGGACTTGATTCTGTAAGCAATTATATTTTATTATTATTCTTTGGTGCCAGGAATCAAACTCGGGACCTTGCGCTTGTCAGGCAAGTACTTTTGCCACTGAGCTATATACTCAGCTCTGTAAGCAGTTTTAAGATAAATATTTTAAAAATAAATTACTCATTTCAGAAAGGCTCAAAAATACATAAAAAGGAAAACTATTTTTAAAATCACTTATATCACCACTTACCAAAATGCAACACTCTGTTTTTTCTTCTATTTTTGTTCTCTAAGATCAGTCTTTGTATGTTTCACTCTCTATGTGAAGCTACCAATACTGCATTTTTTAACCTCACTAATAGTCTATCAATCCACTTTTGTAATGCCACTTTCCTCCTTCAACATTTAAATGGCTGCATAACTTTTCAAACTTTATTCTGTTCTGAAAATCTTTTAATCTCGGTTACAAGTTTAAAAAAGAATTTGGGTTTTTAAAGTAAAATCTGTATTCTGTTTGCTCTCAGGTATCTTTTACTACTTTCAATAGACAAAAAATCCTTTACTCAGTTCATTTCTGTTTTGTTCTGATTTTTAAAAATCATTCCTTTTTTAATTTAATTAATCATCTAAAATTCTGTTGAAGACTGCTTGCTGTGAGATGAGGCTCTGTATTTATTGTTCTTCCTCCAAAGAGCTAACCACCTGCATAAATATTTCTTAAATAATTCTCTAATTTCCAAACTTCCTCTAACATTTATTTGTATTACAAACGAAATAAAACATTGTTATTCTTATGGAGGAAAAAAAGGTATGGAATGGCATGGTGGTGCTTGTTTATAATCTCAGCACTCTAGGAAGCTGAGGCAGAAGGATCACAAGTTTTGAGTACAGCCTGGGCTATGCAAGACCCTGAGCATATAGTTCAATGTAAAAGGTCTTGGGTTCAGTCTCCAGTATTTCAAACAAAAAACACGAAGAAAAAAACCAAAACTTCCATCATTCAATGTTTCCAAATGTAAGTTTTTATATTTGGAACTTAAGGGCTAAACAACTGCAACCCAAAACATGCATTCAGATCTAAGATGAAACTATTCTGTTCTTTAATCTGCCACAATCATTCCTGAGCCCATTCATCTCTTTTGGTTATTCCAAAGATTAAACACATTTAACCTCAGGTATGTATTCAAGCAGTAGTTACTACCTACATTCTAAGACAGTCTCCTATAAAACTGGATTTCTTTTTGAGTTTCAGATAATGTCCCTTCCAGGTCTTTATCTCTGACTAGCCTCTAAATCATTCTGAGTAGCCTAAACTGTTCACAATTCAATGTCAATGGTGGAACACACATTCCAGGTTACCTAAAAGGTAACTTTAAACAGGGGGAGAGCCAGACATCAGCCTTTTCCTGTCAGTCAGTGCTATTTGTGGACTGCAGGGGAAGAGGACAAGAATTCACCAAGAAGTAAGCCCTCCCTGCAAACTGGTGCCATGAACAGGCAGATGCCAGCCCTTCCGGTGTGCAGGCTGGGAGACAAAAAGAGCCACCCCCACCCCCACTCCTGCCAGTTACAATGATGGCTACTGAGGTGGAATATAATTTAATGCTTGTAGAGTTCAGTGTTTCACTGACTTTGCAGCTCTAAAGTCAGTGGTCTAACTGTTTATTCAGAGGATGGCAATACACAATGTAGCATCTATGGGGAATCTCCTTCTGGGGGTGGTGGCCATTGTTTTTTTCCTACTGTCTTGTTTTGAAGTCCTGTATCATTTTCATTGTTTTGTTGGGTTGGGTTTTGTTCTGTTTTGATTTTACTGTACAGGATGGCATGGGCAGCTATATCAAAGAAGATGTATCATGGTAGCCATTTTGTATTTACTATTATCTTGTTTTGAAGTCCTTTATAGCATTCATTGTTTTGTTTTTATTGGTTCTGTTCTGTTGTGTTTTGATTTTTTGTCTGAAGGTACCTGCAGCTATTCTGAAGACAGCAGGAGGCATTATAGTAACCATTACTGATTTCCTGCTGTTTTGAAGTCTTGTGTCACATGGTTTGTTTTGATTGGCTTTGTTCTGTTTTGTTTTACTTTGTTTTATTTTCTTTAAAATAAAAAAAGTAACTTTAAACTAACAAGAATTTATTCAATCATTTAGAGAGAGACATAATCATACTTTTATCTAGTAGGTTGAAAATGCAGATTTCACATTTCATATCTCACTTTAGGAGTCAAGATTCCCAAACTCTCCTCCTAGCTTAAGTTTTCTCTGACTTCAACAGGTGCTTGCAACAGTATGGCATTGAAAGCCTTATAATCTCGAAAGGACAGCAAACAAGCAGTCAGTCTAGCACAGCCCTCTCCACCCGTAAACTAACCTGTGGACTCACACCTTTTCTACCTCAGACCGTTACGTGATTTTGTACAACCTTTTTATATTAAAGCTTCATATCTTTTTATACCTAATTAAAAAATATAATCACTATTGACTTCTCAGATTCTAAACATTAAGAAAAGCAACACAAAATTTTTGTAAATTATATGAATCATTTTTTTCTCTCATAATGGGGAAATGAAGGTTAGAAACAGAATAAAGGTAAAAGCAGAAGGGCAAAGAGTAAGAACAAGAAAGATAACAAAAAAGATACTGGAGAAGAAATTTAAAAAGGGTCAAGAAACAGGAAAATAAACTAGGAAATTCTGAGTTTTCTATTACAAACATCTCATATATTAATCCAGGGTCTGAGAAAATACTTTCTTTCACAATTCATTGGAAACTATCTCATGACTTTTGATCGGATGAAAGGTGAACTATATTTATAAAATGCACATTTTAAAGAAGTAAATGCACTAATAGATCAATGCAAATATTTAGTCAATACCTAAAGTACTGACTAGGCGAGGGGGGAATTAGTGATTAATTCCAACGGAGTACATGAGTTAACCAGAGGGAAGTCACTCAAAGAAGTATTAATTTTTAAATTTTTTAAATTTTATTTTAAAAGGGAGTAAAATTAAACACAACAAAACAGAACAGAACGGGACATAAGAAAGCATAAATTTCAAAGCTAGACAACCAGAGATCTTCACTATCTGTCATATTGTCTCTTGTTTTCTTCCAAATGTTTGTCCTTATCTTTGCATATGGGGAGCTCCTACTAAATAACATAGCCAATCTTTTCACAAGATGTGTAGTTCACTGGCTCCCCTACTTGCTCAGCATGGGGGAGTGGGAGGCGGGACATAGGAGGGGGGACATGGGACGGGGACTGGACATGAGATGTCTGATTCTCAGCCCACACGCTGGCAGGATCACAGCTGCCCCCGACAGATGGGAGGAGTTCCTTGTTCTCCCGGCACCTGGAGTCAACCGCACGGTGCAGGTCTCGATGCGCCAGGGTCTCCCTCTTTCGGGCTGCCACACTCTCAGCCATCCCCTAGAGAGGGGAGAAGCTCCTTGTTCTCCCGGCACCCCAAGTCAACTGCACGGTGCAGGTCCCGACGCGCCAGGGTCAAAGAAGTATTAAAAGCAAGGAACAATTTTGGGAAATGTGACACACCCTGGGAAAAATTAAATGACAGATTGTTGATTATGAGTTATGTCCACTAGTACAAATTCCATCAACTGTTGCCTGAAAACATATTTTCTCTCCTTCACTGTTGAGATTATCTTGTTGAACACAGAACTCAAGTAGTGGAGTCTTCATTGAAACTCTAAATATTTTACTCTATTCTTGCATGGTTTCTGAAGAAAATTCTGATGTAACTCTCACCTGTTATTCCCCTATGAGCCAAGAAGTTTCCTCCTTCTGGCTTCTTTCAAGACTTTTCTATGTTTAATTTTCTGCAATTCAAATAAAGTATGTGTAGATGTCAATTGTCTACTCGTACACTATTTTTTTCTATTATTTTCTCTGAGTTTCCTGCATCTGTGGTCTGATATCTGTCATTTATTTTTGAATATGAGAAGTATGAGAAAGAAAGGAACAGAAGAAATATTTATTTATTGTTTGGAACTAGGGATCGAACTCACAACCTCACACTTGCCAGGTAGGTGCTTATGCCATGGAGCCAAATCCCCAGCCAGAAGAAATATTTGAAATAGCAATGACTTGATAATTTTCCAAAATAAATGACAGACATCAGATCTTTTGTAACTGTCAGTTAAGTATTTGTTCTATTTTTCTTTACAAATGTTTGAAAAGTTACTCCTGACTTCTCCACATTCATTTAGTCTTCCCTCACCTATGTCCACTCTACTGATGAGTCCACTGAAGGCACTCCTCATTTGTTAACTTTTTTACTTCTAACACTTGTTTTAAATTGAGTTTTCATTTTTCTGCTAATCTGTTCTTGCATGTTGACTACTTTAGAGCTTTTAGAATATTAAGCATAGGTATTTTTAGTACACAGTCTGGCAATGCCAAACTTTGTCATATCTGAGAGTCTGATTCTTTTTTTTGGAGGGGGGGATACCAGAAATTGAACCCAGGGCCTTGTGCTTGCCAGGCAGGCACTGTGCCACCAAGCTACATCGTGGCCCCATGAGTTCGATTCTTATGTTTGGGCTGCATCTTCAGACTGTTGCTTTGGTCTTTTAGCTGCCTTGTAACTTTTTACTTAAGGCTGATGTGGAACTGAGACACACAGGTCTCTCATGTCAAGTTTTATGCTGACATGTTGATCTGTACTTAATATTTGTTATGCTATGCTATTACAGGCTATGTTTTCTTTTTTCCCTAGTGTCCTTGTTTTTTGTCTCCCCTGTTGTATTCAGGTGTCTGTTGAGACTCCTGAAAAAGGTGTGAGGCTTCTGATTCTTTTAGGTTCTATACTCTGTGACTGTACAAGAGCCCTAGAGTGATGTGGTAGCAAAGTACGAGGGGAGGGGAAACATGGTACAGCCCTATGATTAGGGGTCATGTTTTTTATTAGAAAGCCTGAGCTGAGTGTTTCTGCCCTATCAAAAGCTGCGGAAAGCTGCTCTAAGAGATTTCAAAGAGGGCTGGGGATTTAGCGCAGCAGCATCTGCCTGGCAGTGTGAGGTTGTGTGTTCAATCCCCGGAACTCCTCCCTCCAACCCCCCAAAAGGTTTCAATGATACAAACAGTCTGCTGTGGCACATGTGCCATAGATTCACCACCAATGCTCTAGGTTAAAGCTCTGGGTAATTAGGCCCTGGTAAAAGTTTCCATTGAGAGTAGATGTTGTTACAGAGTACAGATAGCTGTGAACATACTTCAAAATACATACTTTTCCCTTACCCCTGCAGGAAGCCCAAGGGGATTTTTCTCTTATCTTCACAGTAAGAACCAGCTAGGACTCCTATGAGTAAAATTCTGGAAAGTGTGTACCCTACCCTCAAAACTAAGCCCCCTTAAAGTTTTTACTTTCAAGTTAGTTTACCCTAAGCCTCAGAGATTTCCTCAATGGTTTAAAGTATTCTAAACTATACTGACTTCAGTTGTGGGCTTTTAATCCTGGGACTCTGTTCTGTGAGTAAGCTGTTATTATACGTACCATTGGTCTCTGGTTTTTAGGGCAGCACTCTGCCTGTGACCTCAGTTGTCTGTATGGGATCTAACAGTTGCTGACCTTCAGTCTGTTCCACACTTTTTTTTCTTGTTTGTGATGACCAAAGTGAAGACTTCTAAGTTATTGATGTGTCAAGCCAAAATCCAGAAGCAATTTTTACTAATACTCTTAGAAACTGAGTTAAGACTATTCCTGAAATGGAACTATATGTGCAGATAATCCAGGATTTGGCCACGAGAGAATTACAGGATCGTTCATACTAAGCAGGTCAATGACCTCTACATATTGACATGAAGGAGTACTGTGGTGTGGGGGTTTGGGTGTGGTGTGTCTCTAAATGGTCCATTGTAATTAATAGCTGGTCCCTTCAAGGATGCTGCTATGAAGTTATAGAATGTTTGGAGGTAGACTTACCTAAAGGAAGGCTGTACTTTTTGTGCTATCTCTTGGTAGTTCTCATTTGACCCTTAAATTCTCCTGAGGAAACTGTTCATATAGAAGGAGTCAATGCAAGCCACCATCTTCTTTATTTCTGCTCCTGTTCAAGAAGTGACTACTGGCCCTGATATAGTTCCTGCTATGATGTGGTATCATCTATCACACTTACCAGAGGCAAAACCTATACAGTTTGTCTGATCTTGGATACTGAACCTCCAAAACTACTACCTTAAGTTACTTTCTTGCTGCTGTGACAAAATATTCAACAACCACTATAAAGCAGGAAAGGTAGTATTTTTGGAAGTTTGTAGAGGTTTCAGTCTATAGTCAGCTGGGTCCAAGGCAGAGAGGCATGGCAGAGGAGAAAGTTTATGGCAGTCAGGCAATGTGCCATGAAGGGAGGAGAGAGAACATATATACACCCTTCCAGGCCATGTGCACAGGGATTCTCCTCTTCAAACTAAACCCCCAGTATCATACCCAGCCATAAACCCATCAGTAGACTAATCTAATACCACAAACCCATAAACCAGCAACACACCCCATGATCTAGTCACCTCCCCAAAGTCTCGCCTATGATCCTATAAGGCTCTGAGAGAACATCTAGATATAATTTTACTATTCCACCCCTTCCCCCCTCCAAAGACTCATGCACATCCCTTTATGCAAAATGCATTTAGTCCACTTCTAGGAGTTACCAGAGGGCCACAGTTTCAGCATTGCTGAAAAGTTAAAGTCCAAACTCTCCTCTAAAATTTTAAGGCAAATCCCTATAAATATACAAAGAAAGTTAAACAGTTCCAACATACAGTGGCATGTATGAGATAAACCTTCCTATCCCCGAAGGTACAAATAGATGGACAGAAATGGAACCAAAGCAAGACCCAAGTCCCATAGTTCGATGTCCGCACCTGAGAGTAATTTCCAGCAGGATATGAACTTCAAGGCTTTAGTGGCCTTGCCCTTATGACAATGCAGATGGCTGTAGCCTCCATGGCCTCTCTCATGGGGTGACTCTGCTCACTCTTCACAGCTTTCCTTAGATAATCCACATTCCTGGGGTCTCCAACCTTTGGGGGTCCCCATTGAACTTAGGTTTTGCACTCAGAGCTCCACATACTAACTTTCACAAAGGCACACTGCCTGGTCCCCAGACCTCAAAACTCTTGCACTCTGCATGTCCCTAAAACTAGCACCATGTGGACACATAAAGGTCTGCCACCACTGGAGCAGTAGCCTTGGCTGTAGGGGTAGAATGCCTGGATTGCTGAGTGCTATGAACCCAATTCCAAGGAATAAATTCCTTAGGCCGCAGTCATTTTGGAAAATGGTTGCCCTGGGGGGCTCTCTTCTCCAAGCAGTCTTTCGCCTTTCACTTTTGCAATTTTGACGCTCCAAAGGGGTGTCCCCCCTCTAACTACTCTTGTGATGCCTTCAAGCCAACTTTTCAGTGGTTGTATTCAAGAGCACTTGGCTTTTTTAATGCTGGTATTTTCACCAACCAAGTTCTCCTTTGCTCCATATTTGCAGGCTGCAACTTTACTGGAGCTTCCCTTTTGGTCAAACTCAAAACTTTTTAAATCATTCTGCTGGCCCATTTGCTCTAGATTCTGAAGGTGCAGCTGGCTAAAAAATGCCAACAGTAGCCATGCCACCACTTCAACATTAGACTTCAACATTAGACTGCCACATTAATTAGTCCACTGCCCATAGTCTCCTGCAATGTCTCTGTACCCTGATTGGCAAAATGTAGACAAAATTTCAGCCAAGGCATAACACACATGGCCTGGAGCCAACTGCCACTGCAAGTCCTTGTTCCCAGCTTTCCCCATATTGAGCGTGTTTCTTTTCCAGCTCCACTGCAGTCAACTCTGGTATTCTGAGCTCTGACCAGAATTTCTCATCAAGATTAGCTCACAAGATTTTAGGACTACTTCTCCAGCTGGCATCCTCAGACCTTTCCAAATTCCTCCCTCAAGCCAGTTCTAAAGGCTTTGGAACCACATGGTCACGTAGAGTCATAGCAGCAACTCCACTCTCTCAAATACTGTCTTAGTCACTTTCTCATTGCTGGGACAAATACTCAATACTCACAAGTTAAAGTAGGAAGTTTTATTTGGCTCACAGTTTGTAGAGGTTTCAGTCTGTAGTGTGCTGGTTCCATAGCTGGACAGCATGGCAGAGGGGCAAGTTAAGCTGGAAGCAGGGCACCACCAAGGCAGGAGGGAATTACGTACACACTCTTCCAGACAACACCCTGTGACTTACGCTTCCAGCAAGGTTCATCTCCCAACATCACACCCAGGTATAAAGCCATCATTGAACTAATCCAATATCACACACCTGTGACCTAGTCATTTCCCCAAAGCCCCACCTATGAATATATCAGCCTTGGAGAGGCCATCTAGATAGAAGCAGAAGCACAACAACTATGAACAAAATCCTTTCCACTTTAAAGTTTGTTGCTTCAGGTATTTATTCTAGTAATACAAAGCTAATACCAGGAAATAAGACTAACAACTACTATCTATATTCTTTGCATTGTCTTCCCAGTATTATAATCCACAAACTACTGAGTGCCAAATTCAACCACTCTCATTCATTTATATATTACCAATGTTAATTTGCCAGATATAATGGCAGGGTAAAGTAGTTGCAAAAGAGATCCTATGTCCTAGAATGATCCCCCTAATCTGGTTCTTTGGATTTCAAAGTTTGCTGACCGCTGTGTTAGACATCTTATACTCTAGTGCATGGATCACATAGATCACTGATATTTTGTGTGTGTATGTCTGTCTTTCAAATGTTGACTACAACTGAGCACACTATATGTTGAATTTTTATTCATCAATTCATTTAATATACTGAGAATGAAGATTCAACTTAGTGGAAAAGTATACATCTACAACAGTATAACTGAAGATACAGTTAAATTATATGCAAATACTAGGAAAATTAAAATGAAAGAATTAATTCCACCTGAGGTACTTAGGAGCAACTGAGAATATAGAAACTGCCATATGGCACTGTAGCTTAATATTTTTAAACTACAAAAATCAATCTTCTAATTCAGTAGTTCAATCACAATAATCTGGAGATCTAATCAAAATAAAAACTGTTGACCATACCTTCAACTTTGTTAAGAATAAATAAGGGGTGAGGCCTCAAAATGTACATTTTAACAAGTTCCCAGGTGATGTTACTATATAAGCATAATTTGAAAACCACTGCTCTAACAAACTGAAAGTATGATACTGTATACACAAAGGCCCTAAGTTCAACTCCCAGTACCAACACAACAAGTGAAGCAAAAATAAACAACTGAAAGGGTCTGCTAAAACAAGATTACCAGACAACAAACAAGCAAGGCTCTGTGGCAAATAGGAATCATCAGCAGCCTGAGTAGCCAAGTTTTATGAATGTGAAACATTTTCAGCTCTCTAAGTCATTCTCCTATTTTAGTCATTCCCTCCTCACTTCTAGATAAATCTACCACCTTCATTATTTATTCTTGCTTATAGATTTCCTTTGCCATCTTCTTGCTTTGGCTATGATTATATAAATTGCCTTAGCTTTGAGTCTTGTTTAAAACATAGCCAATACCTTCTACCAGAACCAAATGTCAAGGAATCCATCTCTAATTCAATACTAAAGTGTCTTCAATGTTCCAATGTTCCAAGTTTATGTCTTGGGAACTAAGCTAGGATACAGAATATAATCAGACCACAAAAACCTTACTAAATACTGCTTTGTTGTATACACAGCCATGAAAAGTTACTGAAAGAGTCATTTGCTTAGCATTTTTAAAAACAAGGACACAGGTGGGACATTTATTATTTTTTTTAATCTCAGTTTGCAATAAAATACTTAGGACAAGCATAAGTAAAACTCTTAAATGACTTAGTTTTGCCAATGAAAATCTTTATAAAAATATCAACTGCTGTAATTTATTCTCTGAGTTAAATAACTTCCTTGGAAAAGAAAATTATCACATTAATGTATTAAATGCAAAATAGTTAATGTGGAGGAAAAAGTGTCTTTAAAATGTAAAGAGATATTTACTATTATCTCACATTAGGTGATAAAAAGCTACAGAAGGTGCTGTTTCTTGCTTCAAAGGACTTTAATAGAAAAAGTAGGCAAAAAAGAGTGACTAACTGCTTAATCCTACAGAATTCACTATACAATGTGAAGTTAAGAAAAATGGCCAATATGGACTACAGTGCCTAACAAATGTTTCACAGTACACTGACTTGAGCTATGACTTCCAAAACATGATTAAGTAGAACTTGGAAACAGAAATGGAGATTTCAGGAATACAAAGCAGGAACAAAAGTATGACCATATGATGTAAGACAAATAGTAAAGTACTGAGGGAGATGCTGAATGCTAGTGAAATAATGTTAGATTCACTGAATGCAGTTAGATTATACAGGGCTTTGAAACTTGATGGAAATCTTTATAAACAGGAAATGGTGGGCAAGAAAAATTACCAAAGCCTTTTAGAAGGGGACCACATAAAAAGATGTTTTAGAAAACTTACTTTGATAGCAATGTTGTATAGTTTTGTGGGGGAGAAAAGACAAGGACAGAAAGCAGCGATGTGCTGCTGTAATAATCCAGGTATAGGATGAAGAGGCATTTAATTATGGGTTTGGCAGTGAAAATAAGACAGAAAGAAACCTGTTATATTGCAAATGGGGCAACTAGTTAAAATACTGGGTGTAAAGAAAATCAAAGATAAAACTAATACTACCAGGATGATAGAAGAATAGTGACATCAACTATCAAAAGAAGTAAAGTAACTGGAAATGAAGCAAATGAAATGGCCAAGTACCAAGGCAAAGTAGAAAAGTGGCTATAAAACTGCCAAGTTTTAGGTAATGGAGTCTATTTGTACTCTGGTCCTCTGCTCTAGTTTCCCAACCAACCTCATCTTTTTCTCCTCTCTTCTTACCTTACATTAATTCCTGTTATCTTTGTACACAGTAATTGGTTGGTGGAAAGTATACTTCTTAGTATACCACAAGCAGATTTTCTTCTATTGATACTGGTAAGGTTCACTGTCATCAACTCTGAATTTAATTCCTCATAGTGAGACTAAAGAAGTCCTTGTAAGGATACTGTTAAACATCTTTCAATCTATAGTTTATCCTTTGATGTTTTCATTAAGGTTAATATGCTGCACTCTGCCAATAAAAACATTATTTCCTCAATGAATCTCTCCCTCATCTAACCCTATTTGTTTATACCTCATTATATCATTAATGCATTTAACAAAATCGTACTTTTGTTAAATTTAGTTGGTGATATATACTGTATAGCTACTACATGAGTATAAATGGTTTAAACTAAGGAACTGTATGTAACCTTTTAAATGCCACTATGCCTTTCACATAGCACAAATGTGTATCAAATTCAGTTTTCTTTGACCACTTGCTTCTACATGAATACAAAATTAATCTTGGCCTTCTTCCTAGAAACTTTTGTGTGTAGAACCTTCCCAAATGTTGCTTGGTAATAGCTCTTGCTTCAGGAAAATGGCTCACACATTTCATAATCTGACTCTTAAATTTTCTATCATAGATTATGTACACACATGCTTAGATTGCTTTTATACAATGTCATTAATATAACTAATGACTACAATAAAGTTGAGGAAGTGATTAATTTGTTACCTGAAGCATTTTGTTTGAATGTATTTCCCAGAGATACCAACTTTACTCCAAGCAAGATGCTGAAGTATACTCTTAATCATTTAAAATTTTAAATGTCATATACATTGCAAAAGCAATGACGATTGCTTTCCCTTATACAAACAACTTATTTTACTATCATACCTTGACTTAAAAATCTTGCAATGATTGCTTTGTTTTCAATATACTGTTTTTTACTGTCTATGAATTTTACATATTAGATATTTAAGCTCAGCAAAAACTAATAAAAGTGGGCTCATCTCATGTAGAAAGGCCAGTGTAAAGTACCAAAACAAAACAAAAATTATGCAACTCATGGTACTGGGGATGGAACCCAGAAAACATACTAGTCACGTGCTCTGCCACAAAGTTACATTCTCTCTCTCTCTTTTTTTTTTTTTTTTTTTTTTTGAGGCAGGGTCTCACTATGTAATCCAGGCTGGCCTTGAATACACTATGCAGTCTAGGATGGCCTTGAATTCATAACGTTCTTCCTTCCTCAGCCTCCTGAATGCTGGGGTTACTGGTGTGCGCCCACCACACCTACATAACACACAACTCAGACCAGTGTTCTCTGGATGTAATGATTCATGAGCTGGCAATACAAGATGCTCAAAATAAGAAACCCACTGACTACAGTGGCACATGCGTAGAACTCCAGCTACTTGAAACAGAAGGATAGCAAGTTTGAGACCAGCCTAGGCAATTCAGTGATACCCCTTCTTAAAACTTTAGAGACAAGCAATCTAGTATGGTAGGTGCGTAGTCAATAACTCCTGGGGTTAATCCTCATTACAAAAGAAAGAAAGAAAAAAAGAAAGAGTAATTCAACAAGGTATATATATAATACTATCATTTTTTATTCCTGTGTCTTTGGTAGGCATCACTAATCAATCAGTGAAAATTCAAATCAATCTGTTAATGTCATTTCAGAATGAATTATAAAAGCATTGTTTGTTATCTGAATCCCTGCTATTCACACTGAGACATCTAATGGACTCCCGATAATTTTTTTGTTTGTGTGGCAGGGCTATCTGGAGGAGGCGGCATACACAATATTTTATACAATATGAACTCTTACTTACCAAAATTCCAAGGTGTGTAACAGACTGCAATCTGTCACCCTATGGCCTCGCACTCTCTAAATTCAAAAACCAAAATAGATATCCAAATAGCAAGGAATAAACTATATGTTTTCACTTTGTTCTCAGGAGAAAATATAAAACCTCATCTCCCACACAACTTTTTGTAATATATATATAGAAGCTACTGTAATAGATGCCTGATAACTTAAAAACTTCATGTTTCTATTTCCTCTAACAAACAAGAGATATTTATAGTTCATGAAACAAAACAAGTAAATGCCTATCCATAGTCTCAGAAAAGAAAAATGTTTTAAAGTTTTTATTTACGTGGGCTAATGCTGAGTGCTAACTATCTTAATCTCATAGTCAGCAATCAAGAGCATTATGGTCTTAGAACTTACTGACCTTTATTATCCCAGTCACAGCAGGAAGATTCTCCCTATGCTGCTCATCTTTAACTCAAACTCTTAGAACCCTTCAGAAAGCAGAGAGAAATCAACCAAAAGACCAAACAGACAGGCAGAAATGGAGGCACTAGAAAAACGTGGTCCACCCTGGCCAACAATGTGGAATTAAAACTATTTTACGAGCTTGTTCTTTATAACTTAAAAGACACTCTGTCATAATTATTCATTAAAATGTTTATCCTAGATGAAAAGAAATAGTTGTAAGTTTCAATACTACACTGAATTATTCTGAAACCACATACTTTTCTTAATTAAGTAGTCTAATTTACAATGTGACATTCACCACTGCCTCACAATCCTATTGTACTACTACAGAAAAAAGCTATGAGCTGTGTTTATAAGCACCTTTTTTTAAAAAAGTCAAGCAAAAATAGCACACAAATAGCCCCCTATGGTCAGTTAGTGATCTTAACAACCAGGATCATCACAGAGCCTAGCATGTTTCTGTATAATAAACAGCTCTTTGAACATATGCTCAGTATTTACACACTTAATCTCACCTAACAGAATTCTAGCACAACATAACAATAAATAGTAATACCTTCAAATGATCCTGAGCTGACACCCAAGGAACTGATGACAATTCGTAATAATCTGTCCACTTGTTCTTGAGATAATTTTATTAGTTCTTCATTGTGCTTATGCAATATTTTATTATTACTGTCAAAATCAATTTAGTAACAGTCACAGAAATTTAAGTGAAAGGAACTTGTAAGGTCATTTACTATTAATATTTTCATTTTATAGTTTCTTTCCCTGGTCCTCATTAAAAGAGAAGTTTTAGTGACCAGGGATTTAGCTCAAGTGCTTGCCTGGTAAGTGCAAGGCCGTTAATACCAAAATAAATAAATAAAAGAGAAGTTTTACAGGATATTTTCACTTACATTAGTTTTACAGGTTAACATTACAGTGACATTCCTCAAATGCCAGTCTTTAGCACAGTACTATACTTTGTATATAGTAGATCCTCCAGTGAGTACTTATATACTGTTCATTCTTGTTCATATTTGAGTAAATAATAATGCCTATTATAATTTTCATTTGTATAATTTTAATTATAAGCAGTATGATAGCTGGGTGTGGTGTGTAATCCCAGCACTTGGGAGGCTGAGGCAGAAGGACTGTTCCAAGTTCAAGACCAGCCTGGGATACAAAGTGAGTTCAAGGCCAGCCTGAACTGCATAGTAAGACACTGTCTCAAAAAGACAAAACAAACAAACAACAACAACAACAACAACAAAACCCAAAGCAGTAAGATATAATTTTAATTCAAAGTTTTATCTTTCAGCTCCTCCTGCCACTGTAAAGCTCATCTTCTCCCTTAATACTAAATACTTAATACTTGAGTACTTAATGCTAAATCTAGTGGTGAGACAGAAGCCAAAGCAGTTCTGCACACACCATTATCTAAGTTACTTAACACTGGAAGGAGTACATTGGTCCATTATGCATACATGTACATACAATTACCTAAACTAAACAAAACCAGAAAACTGATAAGCTTGAAATTGCTTCACTGGCCAGGCCTGTAATCCCAGCAACAAAGGAGGCTGAGGCAGGTCACTTGATACTCAAGCCTTCAGAATGCAGGCTTGTGCATAGGGCTGAGCATGTAGCTCTGCGGGAAGGCCCTGAGTTCAACTCTCAGTCCTGCAAAAATAAAATTAAACTTTAATTAGTAAGACAATCTCATCAGTTTCAAAACACAGGAAAGCAAGGAATTGCCTTCTTTCCGAAACCACAAACACTTGTAGGAACACAACCATCACAAATGGATGTGATCCAGAGAAGCAAAAAGCACCAACAAGGGGAAAATCATGGACTTATGGTTAAAGTCAAAGTTACCTAAAAGTAACTATTTTCACACTGCAGTAGGTAAATAACTGCTTCTCAAAGTTAGCAAACTGCATGATCCCAGGACAAAACTAAATTACTAAATCTTATGACAGAAGACAAAAATTAGGATCAATACAGTACTCTTATGTAAATCTTATAATCACCATACTTTGCTCACTGTTCTAAGGCAGAAATGAGATGAATCACCTAATGTCATGTTTACTGCCATCACAATTAATGAGAAAGTAAAACAGAATTACTCAACTTGGTTTGTATTCAAATTTAGAAAACATCAAAATGAGCCACATGCAAAATCCTTAGATTATAATCCTAAATCTGAAATGTACCAGACTTGAAAATTTGTATGCTTTACCCTAAGGTGATAGCAAACCTTTTAGAGTTGTCAATGATACAAACAGCCTGCTTTGCCACATGTGCCATAAGTTCACCACCACTGCCTCTCATAGTTAAGTAAAGACAAGGAACTCTGCTTTCAGGCTCTGATAACAAATACAGCAATTTCGTAGCTTCCCTGACAAATCGGTTTATCTTTCTCTAAGATGGGTAGAAAAAAATATTCATTTTATAGGGCTATTTTAAGAAAACTAGGTGTGGAGGTATAAGTCTATAATTCTAGCACTCAGGAGACTGAGGTAGGAGGAATGCCACACACAAGAACTAGGCCAGCCTGGGTTCCAGGGTAAGTTCAACAAAAGCAGATTACACAGCAAGACCCGGTCTCAAAACAAACAAATTTATAAAGTTTTACATGCGAAGTTAACATAAATAAAAATAGCAATAGCAACTAATTGTTTTACATTTTCCTGAATTTGTTTACTCAACAGATTAGAATATTTTCTACAACAAAGCATTAGGACTTAAACTTAATTTCTATGCTATAGCCTAACTGAAGAGTATTAGTACCACTCACATGTAGTAGTCTTTACCACTCACATGTATGATCTATTCCTATAAAATGAACCATAAGTAGAACAGATCTCAAATGTAATGTTTATGCTCTACTTTTCCATTCTAATTTTCTAAGTTTCATGTAAAATTTCTTTACAAAGGAAAAAGACTTATCAAAGTTAACCGCTGTTTAAGCTAAGTACAAACTTTCATACACTCATATATTTTTAACTGTGAAGGCATTGGAGGTAACAAGGAAAAACTTGGTTGCATATTGTTTTTTTAAGTAACTAAAGAAGGGTGCATTGTAAATTGAAGTTCACAGTTAGGTTGGATTGTAGTTTTAAATTGCCAGTATAAATCTTTTTTTTTTTTTTGTCTTTTTGTGACAGGGTCTCACTATGTAGTTCAGGCTGGCCTTGGGCTCAGTATGTAGCCCATGCTGGTCTTGAACCATGATCCTCCTGCCTCAGCCTCCTAAATGTTGGGATTACAGGGCTGCACCACCATAACCGGCTTGTATAAATCTTTATTTAGAAAAGATATGAGTTTACCAGTGGTTTTTATGAAAAAGTTTTAAAATTATGTTTAGAAAATACAAGTAACTCTGTATCATATTCAATATTAAAATACACTTCTACAAATCAATCTCCTTTCAAGCAAGAAGTGTTAGTAATGTGGACCTTTTGTCGATAGTATAGAAATGAGGGAGGTCAAGAAACATACGGGGTTAGCCAGGTGTAGTGGCACACATCTATAATCCCAGCACTTGGGAAGCTGAAGCTGGAGGACTGCCATGAGTCTGAGGCCAGCCTGGGCTACAGATTTAGTTCATGGCCAGGTTGAACTACGTACCAAGACCCTGTTTCAAACTACCTGCCCCCTAAAAAAGAAAAGAAACATATAGGCTTGCTAACCTGGACATCAGTAGAAGGTGCTCATAGATCACTACACACAGGTAATACTGACTAGTTAGTAGTACTTATATTGTGTATTTTCTACAATAAATTAAATAATATATAACATTTCCAATTCTTAGTAGTCTTCAGCACCATGATTTCAACTTGGAATATAATCTAATTTTTTCTGAAGACTCACTTAACTTAGAATTATAATGAAATACTTTTATCAAGAACATTTAAATTTAATAAGCAGAATTATGAAATGAGATAATACTTTGTTATCCAGCTAATGGCCTACATCACATACTATATTTATATTTGTAGGATAGAAGGACAAGTACAGACTTGTTTGTGATCTGCCAATCGAATAATTTAGAAACTATGACCAACCTAAATGCAAACCCATTTGATAATTTTTAAATGCCACATTTTTTGAATCTAATTTTAAATTCGTAATAGTAAAGACAACAAAGGATGATAAAGGAAGTAATAAAACCCTAAAACATTATCAAGTGATGAAAACTGGCCAAAAGGACATTATTGCCTTTATAAATGGAAAGATCCTTAACAATTGCAATGTAAAACAACTGAATTTTAGCAAACATATACTAGCTCTTAGAAGAAAAGGTACTAAAGAAACTTTCCTTTTTTAATGTCTTTGTCACCTGAATCACGGAAATCCAATTTTGTGGAAGAAATAGTACTAAATAAACTTCCTTTTTAAATGTCTTTGTCACCTGAATCACAGAAATCCAATTTTGTGGAACAGAGGTTTTGAATCTATATGTTGAATATATCCACTCATGTTTATTATCCAGTAATGATAAAGTTTTAAATATAAAGAAGTACTTTTGCAAATAATTTCTTTAAGCGATACAAAATGGCACATTTTGAGATTAAGCTGTCTGTTGGTCTTTGCTTTTTCAGAGAAAGTACCAAAAACTGAAGTACACTGTACTTAAGAAGTTTTTCTTATTTCAAAGTCAACATAGTTAAGTTGTGATGGATGTATAAGTACTAATTATCAATGGAAGAATTAAACCATGAGTCACTAAAAAGCCCCTCTATTATCATTTTCAAACACTTTACTCAGTACCCACCCAATTCATATTTACTTTAAAAGTATTAAGATTACTTTTCCTTATTGTTCTCATATAAATTAAACTACAACTTATCAATTCAAAGTCTAAACTTGGCCTTTCTTTAAAAAGTTTAGTACTTTAACTGAATGTTGTCTGAATATAAAAACCAAAATGTTTCATTCAATTTAATATGATTTCGGGGACACTAAGTTATTACACTATATGGGGTAAAAAAAAAAATCTTGGTTTTGTGGAAACCTAGATGGTAAATAGAAAAAGAATCATCTCTTTACTTAAATTTTAGCTTTGAAAAGGGTTTAGGGTATCCAATGAACAATAAAGCCTGCTTTCTTTTCTCTCTCTCACACACACACCATTCAAATACATCTAACCTAGTCAAATGTCCATATGACTACTGTCAAAGCCAACATATTCTCATTTTAAAATTAAAACTGAAAGCAAGATATTTAACTGTCAGCTACTGTGTAGTATGAAAATAGTAAAGCCTACACTGACCTACTTCACACAGTGATTGCATGCCAGGAAAACAACAGAAATTACTATATAACAGTGTTCATATTGTATTTTAAAATTGTCACTATTTTTAAATGTGTAAATACTGCACATGCAGTAACATCTGGTTTATGACACGTTTCTTTTTAAATTGTAATATAAAAGTAGCTTCGGTATTTAAGTAGTTATGTCCAATGATGGTCTGCAAGATTTTAAAAAACAAGGTTATTTTTAATGCCACAATTAAATTCTATTTTTAAACTTCTATTAAAAGGAATCTCGGACCAAATTCCAAATATTGCTTTCTATTTTAAAAACAGAGCTACACTTTTTTTAAAATGTCAGGTAATGAAGAATCCTACAAAGCAATGCAAGTTCACATATAAAGAATAACTACAATGGCTCTAACAGATGATGGTCTTAGCGTAATTGTAAGACTACCACCAGTCTTTAAGAGTTCAATTTAACGCCGAAACGTTGGAAATTCTCATACAATACAGGAATAACACAGGGTGTTTCATCTATTGTTTCTTTTTTAAAAATTATACGAGAAGACGAGACACGTGATTCCTTATTTTTAATTAAAATATAACTTTCCACAGTAAACTAGCACCTTAAACATATTTCAAATTAAAGAAGTACTTTCTTCACAACCCGTACAAAAAGCTCTCTGGTAGGAAAATTCACTATTGGTAGCTAACCACAACTGAAAGAAATAGACACACTGGGTTTCATGCTGCATATTTACAATCTTATCACACTGTACATTTGGAGAAAATCCACACCTCTTCTCCCCTTGCGACCACATCAAGGAGTAGCCACACTTCATATTCCCAGTTCCAAATTCGCGGTGCCATCATGCAACAGGGCTTAATTTTGACCCATATTCCTCTTACACTAAATGAAAAACAGTATCTTGTTTATCTGCACCCCAATTGAAGAGGGGGTGGCAGCGTCTGCGGCTGGAGCCAGACGGATGCACCCGCGGCCTCCCTAAGCGGAAGACCCCGCCCCCCGAAGCCCCTTACAGGTCTTCGATACCCCCCCACCCCACCCCTCGGCTCGACGCCCAGTTTGCTGCGCGGCGCCCGAGCACCGCAGCGCCAGGCCCTCTGCAGCGCCGCGCCCTCCCCGTGCCCCACTCCGCCCCCGCCCCCTCCGGGCCTTACCAGATGGAGCTCTGGATCTTGCGCTGCAGCGCGCTGGCCTCTGGCCCCGGCAGCCCGGGCACGAGCGCGGGAAGGGCCGGGCCCGGGCCGGGGGCAGGCTGCGGGCGGGCGTCGGGCTGCGGCGGCTGCGGCTCCTCAGCCATCGCTGCCGGGCGCGGCGCGGGAGCGGGCGCGGCCTACGGCCCGGGGCTCAGCGCGGCGCCGCCCGCCGCCGGGGGGGGCATCACCGGGCCGCGCTCACCGCGGCCGCGGCATGGCGGCGCCTCGCCGCGCCGGGCCCGGACGTAGCTCCCGACCGCGAGGGCGCTGCTGGTCTCCGGCGGGCCGTCTGCCTCGCCGGCGCTCTCCTCCCAAGTCCCCTCCGCCGCAGCCCGGCCGCTCCACGCCGCGCCCGCCCCGCTGCCGCCCCGCGCGGCCCGTGCGCAGCCGCAGTGCGGCCCGGGACGGCGAGGCGAACGGCGAGGACGCGCGCGCGCGGGCGCGCGGACGGCGGCGGCGGGGCTCGCGTGAGGGGGAGGAGACGCCGGGGTAACAGCGCGCGGCGTGGACCGGCTCTGGTGTCTCCACCGCGGCGAAGCGAAAGGAAGCGAGGTCGCCCTTCCCCCACAGGGCGGGTGATTTCCGCCTGTGCCCGGCGAGCGGGCAGGCAGGTGAGGACCGGGACCGCCCGGGCGGAGCACTCAGGGGCCGACCACGCCACAGCTGACCCGCAGAGGCTCGGCAATGGAACCGGGGTCGGATCCCCTCTGCCGGGCGGTCAGAGCCCTCCGGATCTGGCCCCACCAAGGCTGTCCAATCCCAGCCGTCGTCATCGCCTGCTAGAGCGCGGGCACCAATCAGCGCGATCTCCATACGGCTTCGTGTGCACGAGCTCATCCACCTCTGCGCCCACCTGCGTCCTGTGCACCGCCCTCCACGCGAGCGCATCTCCCCCACCCCCGCGTGCATCTCTCCTCTCGGCTGCCCTCCATAGGAGCGCATCCTCTGTGCCCCAACCCATGCATCTCTCCACCGACTTTCACGCGAGTGTATTCTCATCCCCCACCCGTGCACCTTCAGCAACCATCCACACCAGCGCATCGTCCCTCTGGCCCCACACATGCATCTCTCCACTCTGTTGTGCGTGAGGTCATCTTCCTCCATGCCCCTTACTCGTGTCCTCTCCATTCACCCTCTGCATGAGTGCATTCACTCTCCTTCACCCTCACCCATGTACCACTTCACCTGCTGGGCTCCAGGTATCCTCTCTCTTCTGTGTCCCCACCAGGCTCCTCCAGTGGCTTCCCTCTTATGTGCACTGTTCTCACCAGCCCAGGCTCTGCATACAGTTCCTCTTGCCACTTGGTAGGCCACCTCTGAAAGAAACGTGAAATGCAACAAGGAAGCTCAAGACAGCCCCCAAGGTGCCAGTTAGAACCAGGACACTGATGGTGACACACATTCATACCCCTCTTGAGAGTATGACCACCCACCACAAATGACCCTGTTCCCTTTAGGAGCAGAATTGGCCTTCTAGGTAAAGCTACTCTGCAGCCATAGAAGATGGCAATCAAGGCTTTTTGCACTACGTGAACAGCTGCCCAACCACTCTGATCGGCTTTACCTTTTTGACAGTCTTGGTCAGACTTCTACCTGTCTGTATTTCTGGTCACTTTCTTGCTGTGCTTGGGCTTTGAGCTGTGAAGTTCTGCCACCTTTCAGATTCCTAGTGATTCCTCTGATTGGCTTGAGTTGCCTGGACTTTCGTGTTCCATACAGTTGCATGCCATTGACCCTGTGTTCTGGATCCTGCTTCACAGGCTCTCTCTGAGTGCTTGCACTTCAGCAGGTGGAAGATGAGGAAGAATCACTGTGTGCAATAACAGCTACTTCATGAGGATCCAGGCCTTTTATGTTCCATGCACTTCAGATCATGATTAGCTCAGCCACTTTATAAAACTACAGCTGGTACTAAAATTCAAATTACATATATGCCTTGGTGTCCTATGAAAAGACTATTTTTTCTGGACCTAATCAGTAGACATGGTGTACAGTAGACATTAGCTTTGAAGAAGAATAAAAATAGCTAGTACTTGTGGAACTCTTTCAGAACTCTAGGCTTCCATACCTTATCAGTTATTCTTTAATAAAATTGTATAATTTAAGGGCTATTACACTTCCTGTTTTATAGATGAGATTTAGAGTGGCTAAATGGTTACCATGTTACTAAATGTGAGATGGAAGATGGGAAATATTGCAAGTTTAATTTCACAACCTGCGATGTAACTAGGATCACACAGAAAGTCTTAAATGTATATGTAAACTCTTTATGTCCATGGGAAAGACAAGGAAGTAAAGAGGTGGGAAAGTCACAGTCCTCCAGGCTCTAATATTTTGCCTTGCCAAGAGTGAACAGTGGCTTCACATTGTCACATAAGGGAAAGGAACACACTTAGACTGCAGAAAACTCACTGAACGAGTGACTGAGATCTGCTAAAGTCCTTAAAGAAAAGAAACTGAGAACTAAGATGTCTTTTAAAAAGTTTACAACTCGGTGTCACACAGGCTGGCTTTTTAATAAAAAGAGCCACCTTGCCCCAGTAGCCAGTAGAGGGCTCAGCAGAGCTGCAACCCGAGATGCCCTCAATTGGTGCTGCCAGGCACCCTGTTGGGCCTTCTTGGGTCCCATCTGTAATAAGAGGCCTTGAACGTGGTATCAGACTGAAGAGATCTTATCACCAGAATGAAACATCCTTTCGGGAAGGCAAGGGTCAACTCCTACTACTCACTTAACAGTTGTGAGTAGAGTGAGTGCTTTAGTACAGTATCAGCGCTCTGCAAGGCTGAGGCAAGAGGATTCCAAATTCTAGGCCAGCCTGAGGAGCTTAGTTAGACCCTGTCTCAAAATAAGAAGGTCTGGAATGTATAGCTAATTGGAGGAGTGCTTATCTAGCATGGATGAGGCCGTGTTCACTCTCCCTTCACATAGAGGTGAAAAGCTACTAAGAAGCTGGAGGGTGGGGTGGGGACAATGAAGTTACTCGAATTTATAGTTGAAAATTCAAACCAAACCCAGAGTGCCTAAGTAAAGGCCAGAGTGCAGTGATGTGTTTGTCCCCTCTGGTGAGGAGTCCCTGTGCTAACAGCCCTCACAGACTTCAAACAGACATAGCTTGTTTTCTCACTTTCAGTTTGACTCAATAGGAAGTAAACATGAATTCTCAAGATAATAGTAGATTTTAAGCTTCTTCCAACATTTGAAGTGTTTGTCCTATGAGAGAGTAAGAGTGGAAAATTTTTGAGGAATACTGATATAGTTGGAAAGGAAAATTCTAGCCTTAAAGATTTGGGAATTAAAAACCTTCTGTTTTCATCTCTATAAAAGTGAAAATAATGTTGGAAAGGTTGTGCACATCTATAATGCAAGCACTTGAGAAGATTGTAGGAGGATTGCGGCAAGTTCAAGGCCAGCCTGGACTATGTGGCAAGACTTTGTCTCAGTAACACCAGTAGTACTAATAATAGAAATAAAGACCAACCCCACCAGGTTTTGTAAGAAACAATATGTAAGGATATATATAAGCCACAGAAGAAGGGAAACTGTAAGGTGGATTATGAACACCTCAAAGATGATACCATGTTCATTTAGTCTGGTGGTTCTAGGACATATTCCTGACTCCTGGATGCTTAATACATATATTTTAATTCAATGGATAGCTACCCATTTTTTAACCTAGTAAAATATACTGTCTTGCTCTCTTACGTTACTAAGCCCTATATTTTTCATGAAACTAAACAGTTTATACTTTCCAGACTGTGTAGCATGTACATTTATCATATATAGTATTCACCATGCCTAATACATAATAGTATTTAGACACAGAAAATATTAAAAAGCCACACAGCACCCAAGCTAGCTGTCACAAGAGAGTTCTTGATCAGAACAGAAAGACCTTCAAACCTTGGTCTGAAATTGGGGCACAGCAGATAGATAGTGAGATAGGCAACTCTGGATGGCTTGAGAGAGAAAAACTTTGCCTACGCAAAGCAGAGGAAATTGAGAGATTCAACAGATGCCATCTGAGAGAGTTCTAGATTGTTGAGGTATCTGACCATAAATGCTTTCAAATACTACCCCCAATACTGAAAAGAGAGAAGAAGGAAGTTTCATAATCAATTGGGAAAGCTTGAAGACTATATATGAATTTCAATCTCCTATCCATTCTAACATCCCCCGTAGAGCATGAGTCCAGCTGCTCTATGGAGGCACTTAAAAGCCTAGGTGGATGCGGTTGACTCGGGGTGCTGGGAGAACAAGGAGCTCCTCCCCTCTCTGGGGGCAGCTGTGAGTGTGGCAGACTTTAGGTGGTCCAAGGAGAGAGACCCCTGTGCCTCGCGACCTGCACCATGTGGTTGACTCGGGGTGCCAGGAGAACAAGGAGCTCCTCCCCCTCTGGTGGGCAGCTGTGAGCCTGCAGGCTCGGGCTGAGAATCAAACATCTCATGTCGTCCTGTCCCCCGTCCCGTGTAACCCCCTCTTCTTCACCTCCCTACTTAGCAAGTGGGAGCCAGTGAACTACACATCTTGTGAAAAGATTGGCTATGTTATTTAGTATGAACTCCCTGTATGCAAAGATATGGACAACCATTTGGAAGAAAACAAGAGACAATATGACAGATAGTGAAGATCTCTGGTTGTCTAGCTTTGAAATTTGTGCTTTCTTATGTCCCATTCTGTTCCGTTTTGTTGTGTTTAATTTTACCACCTTTAAAATAAAATTTAAAAAAAATTTTTTTAAAAGCCTGGAGGGTGGGGAGAGTTCCAAAGTCTATGCTTTCTAGCCATTTGAAAAAGGGATCCCCTATTGAGTATTAAAAACTATAGTCCTGGGGATGTAGACCGCTTCTGTAATGTGCAATTCCTGAGGTGGATCTCTAGCACTGTCAAAAATAAAAAGTAAAACCAAGCAAAACCTGTTAAAGCTATCTTCTAAATCCAAGAAGGATAAACATGTAATGCTCAAGAATCAGTGGAGAAGGTGATTAACTCATAGTTGTCTAAATATGGCATATATGTAAAAGTAACAGTATAAAATTAAAATCTAGTTTAGGTGGTGGCAAACTTTTTCTGTGAAAGGCCAGCAGTCAATAATTCTGGTTTTGTAGTCTATACAATATTTTATCAAAACTAGTCCATTCTTTAGTCATTCCTGTGCTTCAATAATTAAAAAATGAAATCCTCAGGTAGGCTTCATACACTCAAAGCATAGTAAATAAAAGTCAAGTAACACCTTTACTAATCAGAATGGAGCAAAGAGATTGTGTTAGTGGCAGTCATGCTTTACATGGAAAGAATACCTATAGCAAATAATAAGTAAACCAATAGCAGATCTTTTGGAATCAACAGGCAAATGGTTAAATTAAAGCCTTAATTTTCTGACTTTAAATAAATTTGATTATGTTATTGTTTATTCAAATGAAATATCCTTCTGAAATTAGGAAACTTCCAGGTTTTAAATGAGAATGTAATTAAAATAATGTAGTTAAGCAGAAAAAAGTTGAAAGTAGAACCAACAATAAGTACAAGATTTGGTGGAAAATGGTGAATGTGTATAATTCAAAATAAAACATACTGAATATAAAATTGTGATGGTAACAATTAGAAAAGCAGGACAGGTATGTAAGTCATAATCTAGTAGGGTATCAAGATAAAATTTAAGTATTAAATATAAATCTTATTTAATATAAAATAAAATATTCTAGATTGGATTTAATAATGTAATTCTAAAAGTCACCCTTAAGTCACAAGGAAATATGCAGCCCGAACACAAAAGTAAGAAAAATTATGCAAAGCAAATAGCAGGCAATAATTAGCTTGGGTAGTCATACATTTATCTGGCAAAAAAAATTGCATGTAAGGCAGCATAGAACAAAAGCATAAAACACTATTAATAGAAGTAAGAAAGTGGATGTGCTGAGATATAGGGGAGTTTTTAAAAAAAATATGTGATAATGAATATGCTGATGAATTGAAAGCTTTGAAGAGATAAGCAATTTTGTAGAAAAATAAATTCATGGGAAACGGAAATACTGAAATGCTCATGATTTTAAAAATTGTGTGTATTTTAAAAGTTTCTTTTTCCTCCTCAAAAAATGTAAAAACAAAACTAAGAAAGTAAATATTTTCACAAATAAACAACTAAAAATCCAGGGAAGATGTAATTATGATCATATAAAAACTCTTCCAGGGGAAAAAAAAGAGACTGTACTGCCCAACACATAACATAAGAGCAACAACTTTGATACCAAAAACAAGCAAGGGCAAGTAGGAAAGAAAATTTCAGGCCATATTTACTCATGAATTTGTCTGGCAAACAAATATAATGTTAGAATATCTAATATAACAAAATATTTCAAAATGGCAAGTGACAAAGTGCAACTTACATCAAAATTGCTAAAATGATTGAATATTGCAAAAGCTGTGAAACTAAATACTTTTTGACATTATAGCAAAAAATAGACACCTGGCAGTAGAAACTGAAAAATCATTGGTTAAATTTTAACACTTTATATAATTTGTAAAAAAGCAATTTCAGGAACAGAAGACTATTACTTGATTTTATTAACCCTATATAAATGGCCCTCCACAAAGCTATGACTTTGTAGTAATGTATGAGAAGGATTTCTTTGACAATTATAAAAGAAGGGTGATTGTAACTGCCTTTTTGGTTCAACTGTACACTGAACATCCTAAACTAGGAGTGAGATAAAAAGAAATAAAAAAATACTGAAAAGGAGATTTTAGGACAAAATAAAGAGAAAAGAAGTGCATATTCACTCACATTACATACAATTTTCACAAAAATGAGCTATTAAATATTTTAAAAGGGTATGAAAAATCTTATACATCTATTAATGAGAGTAGAGAGATAAGCTATATCCCCTGGCCCAATATATCTTGATTCTTTTTTCCCCCAACCCCCTCCTCTCCTTTCAGTCTCTCTTCCTCTCCTTATTTACAAAAGCTATGTTTCCATTTCTCTCTTCTATTCTCCCTCTACTCCCTTATTCACCTTCCCAATTGAACATTTTTCTTCCTGTTTCCCAGTGTTTGTTATATATATTGGTCCTTATTTACCCTTTCAGGACCAATATATATAACAATTCAATATTTAAACATGTGTGTCTAATTTATTTCACTTAATAGTATGGTCTCAAGGTGCATCCATTTATCCATAAATGTCTCAAGTTTATCTTTGTTTATGGCAGAGTAGTACTCCATTGAATTAAAAAATAAACATCCTCTTTATCCATTCATCTATTGATGGGCATTTGGGCTGTTTTCAAGACGTAGTTATTACAGACTTGCTGCTATAAACATGGGTGTGCATTTATTACTGTAGTATGATGTTTTTAATTCTTTTGGGAAGATACCAAGAAAAGGAATAGCTGGGTCAATTGGAACCTCTAATTTTAGATTTTTTTTTATTTAAAGAGAAAAAACAACAAAAAAACAAAACAGAAAAAAGGGTAGCACTGTGTTGCCTATGTTGTCCTGTTCTGATCTGCTCTGTACTGCCCTCTTTTGTTTTATTCTCTTTAAAATAAAAAATTTAAAAAAAATAGAAAAGAAAGAAGGGTAGCAACAATACAAAATTCCAAGGAAAAAGAGAAAAGAACAAAAAACTCTAAGAAATAATTACTTGATAACTTACATACTGTCATGTTGGAAATAGTTGTTCAAGTTACAAAGCTAAAACATACAAAGTAGACATTCAAACAATATGACTGTTAACAGTTCTGCTCCACGATCTAACAAAAACAGTAATATGATCATTCATCTTACACACTTAAACATACATGCAATTATATCCTTTAGAGCACTTTCTTTTCCTCTCTTTTTTACAGTAGCAATTACGCATTTTGGGTTTTATTACTCTTTATTACTTAGTTCTTATTACTTTTTACACTAGAGACACAATGTCATATTTATAAATATGATTCTTATTTATTTCACTAATGAGGACAGTCTCAAGTTGTCTCCATTTCCCTATGAGGGCCTCAAGATCATCCTTGTTCGTAGCTGAGTGATATTCCAATGTATTAAAATACATCTTTTTCATCCACTCTGCAGTTGATGGGCACCTTGGTTGTTTCCAAGATTTAGCTATTACAAATTGTGCTGCTATAAACATGGGTGCACACATATCACTGTGATATAACCTTTTCAGTTTTTCTGGGAAAATACCCAGGAGGGGAATAGCTGGGTTGAATGGAGCTTCCAGTCCTAGTCTTCTGAGAATTCTCCATACTGATTTCCATAGTGGCTGCACCAGTCTACACTCCCACCAACAGTGGAGCAGTGTTCCTTTTCCCCCCGCAGCCTTGCCAACATTTGCTATCAGTTGATTTCTTGATGGCAGCTATTCTTTCCAGAGTGAGATGATATCTCAGTGTTGTTTTAATTTGCATTTCTCGAATGACCAGTGATGGTGAACATTTCCTCATGTATTTATTTGCCATTTGTATATCCTCATCTGAGAACTGTGTGTTCATCTCAGCTGCCCATTTTTGGAGATGGTCTTTGATTTTGGAGGACTTGATGTTTTTCAATTCTTTATATGTTCTTGATATAAGTCCTTTGTCTGAGGGGTTGCTGGCTAAGATTCTTTCCCATTCTGTGGGTTTTCTTTTCACTCTGTTGGTGATTTCTTTTGAAGTGCAGAAACTTTTCAATAATATGAGATCCCAGTTGTTGGTTCTCTGAAGCGTTTCCCATGTAGTTTGCATTTTGTTCATAAATTCTCTGCCTACCCCTATGTCTCCAAGACTTCTACCTACCTTATCTTCCAGTAGATTTAGTGTTTCTGTTTTAATGTTTAGGTCTTTGATCCATTTAGACTTTTATACAGACCAGGCTACTTATGCAGCCAGCTCAGTGCAGTGCAATACCATGGAGGGGTGTGGGCCAAGCCGAGAGAGGGCCCTGTGCTCTGGCCCGAGGCAGACTTATCCAGGATATCCCAGCCACCTCTGCACCTGCCCACCAACTATGTCTGTGGCCCTTTGTGTGCCCCACTCAGTTCAGACCCCAGGAGCCACACCAGCCCAAATTGGAGGAGAAATAAGTTTTGTTTTGTTTTGTTTTGTTTCAAAGGCAGCCATGACTGCAGAGGCAATGACTGTAGTGTCCCCTGGGGAATGGGGCATCAGCAAAGCCAACCTGGGGTGGAGCCCATGCCTGACAGTTAGGCAGACACTGATGCCCTCCTGGCCATCAACATCAAAGCATTAGTGCCAAACTGTGAGGCTTAGGGGCAGCAGTCTTCCCCTCAGGCTGATAACCCATTGCAGCTGATGCTACCAGGGGAGCTCACCTGTAGTCCTGAGGCAGCAGGCTGGGAGCTACAGAGCTGGGAGAAGCAGGCAGGAGCCCTGAGTATGCAAATACAAGATACAAGATTTTTTCTTCTACCCAAAAAACTTGGTTATAAGCTGTTATATGGGCCTTGAAAGATCTTTTTTCCACTCCAATTAACCTCTTTTCAGATGGATCTTACATTTGTGGTGTGATGTACCGTGTCAAAATTGCCACTATAGGCTAGGACTGAGAGGATCCAACCCACAAGCCAACTAACCAGCCTTTTTGGTAAGCTGTGCAAACCATGTGGGGCCCAGGAAGAGAAAAGTCAGCACCTCTGGTGAGCCTACTGGCACATGGGCTGTGAATCAACAACTCCCATCCCCCACCCTCATAAGCAATCATCTGGTTTGGAGGACAAACTGAGTTGATGGCAACTGAAGTACAAGTTGCAGGTGAGTGCTTGTATTGTTTGGTTGACTTTGCAAGCCTGGGGCCAGCGGTCTGAGCATCTATAGGGAGGATAACAGTGTTCAATATAAAAAATATGGGAGATTTCCTTATATCTTGTTTTTGAAGTTCAATATTGTTCTCACTGTTTTGTTCTGATTGTTTTGCTTTATTCAATGTTCTATTTTGATTGGTTTTATTCTGTTTTGTTTTGGCTTGATTTTGCTATATATGATGGAATGGACAACTATTGTGAAGATAACAAGATATACTATGGTAGACATTGTTGTTTTCCTATTGTCCTGATTTGAAGTTCTGTACCAATTTCACTGCTTGGTTTTGATTGGATTTATTCTGTTTTGTTTTATTAGGTTTTATTATCTTTGAAATCAAATAAAAAATAAAATAATATTGCCACTATACACACTGGCCAAAAAGATCTTTTTCTTTTATTTCATGTTCTCCAATTTGCAATTCAGTCATGCCATGTCCCCTGTTTCATTGGTCATTTACATTCTCATTCTCAATTGCCAGGGAAATGCTACAATAGACAGATTGCTGGCTACTGTCACTGTTGCTCCCTCAGATACCATTCAACAAGCTTCTGCCTCCCATGCCACCTTCCATCAGCATGCTTCTACCTCACACAGACATTTCCTTTTAACCCAGGAACAGGCTTAACAAATTTTTAAACAATGTTCTTCATGTGCAATACATCTTCCCTCACTACCTATGGGGGTTAATCTCCAATGGTTACAT